>JAQZBX010025733.1:0-29327 GCA_029593785.1 Cabassous unicinctus | reverse complement strand
TCATTTTTACAAACAATTAAAAAAAAAAAAAGAAAAAGAGTGTGGTCTACAATGTGAACTATGGTCCATGCTTAGTGGCAAAGCCCCAGGATGTGTATATCCATTGCAGGTGATGTGCCACACTAATGAAAGATGTTTATGTGGGATGTTATGGGAGGTGTGGGAGGAGGGGAACATGGGAATCCCTGTAATTTTTGTCCAACATTTATGTAATCTAAGCATCCTTTAAAATATATATATATAAATAACATTTATGTAAGCAAATGCACATATATGTATATATATTTATATATCATTTTACAAATATTGGTTTGTTTTGTGAAAAATTTGATTTTTACCCACAATAAAAAAATAATAATAATAAAGGCACGACTGTCACTGGGCTCCCATGTGGTTTCTCTGAAATATTGAATTCGTTGTTTGAGCTTAATCACCTGTGTTACAATTGACATAGATTTCAGGCTAGGGTTTCTACCTGTGCTACAAGACCTGATGCAAGAAACCACATGGATAAATCTTGAGGACGTTATGTTGAATGAAATAACCTAGGTACAAAACGACACATATTTTATGACCTCAATGCTATGAGCTAATTACAAAAAGTAAACTCTTAAGAGATAGACTCTAGAATAAAGATGTGGCAGTTGAGATTATTTATGAGTTCCAAAAAGAGAGTGTTTGTAAACCCGTGTGATCCACTGGGTGTGATAACCCTTTGATTGTATTAGATTCAGCTGAGATGTCTGATAAAATTATGTCAAGATTAGGACATTGATTCAACCATGTCATTACAGTGTGACTCAGCATTGAGTCCCAGCCCCCTTGGTGAGTTGATAAAACACTTACATGGAAGTAGATACACAGAGAAGAACACAGAAGAGAGACAGCTCATTAAACATGGCAGAGGCCCCTGGAAGAGAGATGAGCTTGATAGCCTACAGCTAACCTTGGGAAGAGAATAGAGGAGCTGGGCCCAGGAAGAAATGAGCCGTGGGGAGAGAGACAAGCCTTATGCCAGCCTACAGCTGAGATCAGAAGAAGCTGGGCCCACAGAACCTTAAGAGGAAGAAGGAAGGCTGAACCCTCGCAGACATCACCTACCACCTTGTTTCAACACATGGCAACAGAGTTTGGTAAGGAAGTAACCTTGATTGGACTCTTTAGAGCTTTTTGACTGTAATCTTCTTCCCCAAATAAATACCCTTTATAAATCCAACAGATTTCTGGTACTTTGCATCCACACCCCTTTAGCTGACTCATAGGTTATCAGTATCAGGGAATAGAAATACTGGGGTAGAGAATAGGCAGCTAATGCTTAATTTGTACAGAATTTTAAGCTTAATTTGTAAAGAATTTCCATTTAGATTACTGTAAAGGTTTGGAAATAAAAAATAAGTAAAAACCAGGGGGAGGGGATGGAGTATATGGGAATCCTCTGTACTTTCAGTGTAACTGTTTTGTAATCTAAAACTTCCCTAAAAATAAAGCTTATTATATGAAATTTTTTTAAAAGTAAAAAACACAAGATTAAAGAAGATAACTTCCTTAAACAGATTAATCTTGTCTAATATGAACCTATGGTAGTCACTATACTTGATACAGGATATTTGGGAAATCAGTCTTTTCCCTGGAATCAGAACCAGACAAAGAAGCCTGCTCTCACCACTTCTATTCTACCTTGTACTGGAAGGGCAGTCAGGCAACACAGCAACTGGAAAGAAACCAAGATATCAGATATTTGTGGATACTGCTATTACATGAATGGAAAACCCACAATAATCTACAAATATTATAATCAGTAAGTGAATGCAGCAACGTCTCTAGGTATAAGCTCAACAAAAAAAATCATTATTGCTATACACTAGCAACAAACAACTAGAAAATAAAGGGCAATACCAGAAGGGAAAATATCAACAAAAGTGAACCAATATAGGATTAATTTGTGAAATATCTAAACTCAGTAAGAAAATCATAAATGACCCAACAGAAAATGAAGAGCGTATATGGAGAGAAATAAACATGCAGGGGCTTATAAACATTTGGAAAAGTGACCTGTAGCAGGAACTGCAAAGTCCAGGTTCTGGGGAGGGTGGGATTCCTGGACTAAAGGGAGGGGACAGTGGAGGTGATCTCTGCTTCTCTAAGGCAGGTGGCAGAGCCTCTCACCTTGCCCCTCCTTTCAGGGCACAGCCACCCCACAGGACTCTCTCCCCTACCCCCAGGCTAGGGAAGATTCTAATTGCCCCATTCTTAAGTCCTGCATGTGACAACACTTGGGGGACATTTCTACCCTTCCAAGGCTCCTTTGAGATCACTTAAATAAGTTGTGCAAGAAATGCTTTCTGAGCATGTTCAATAGTGAAGCAGATACACAAAGTATTTTCAGTTTGAATACAGAGTTTGTGGATTCATGATACAACAGGCTGAAACAATGGTTTTTTTTATTGTACTTGATGTAATTGGGGAAGAGGACTCCCTGCACCATCATACCAACAGAACATGTGCCCCAACTGCCTGGGATCCAGCATGAACACTTTCCATTTGAGGTAAACTGATGACAGTATCTCCCTCTGCCCTGTGGGTCACTGTGTCCTGAGGCCAAGGGTGGTGAATTCACAGATGAAGCATTTCATAAAAAGAAATCACAAAACCTGGAAAACTATCAATTGCAAAAGTGCTGGAAATGGGAATAGATAGGTAGAATTTTGATTGATCACATGTTTTAATGATCTGTCTTATTTCAACAGGTATAGTGGTAATGACATCCTCTTAGTTCTGATTTTATTTGCATCTTCTTTCTTTATCTTTGTCAGTCTAGCTAAGGTTTGTTGATTTTGCTGATTTTCTCAAAGGACGACATTTTGGTTTCGTTGGTTCTTGCTATTGTTCTTTTTTCCTCTAGATTTTCATTTATTTCTATTCTGGGCTTTACTATTTCTTTCCTTTGGTTGGTTTGTGATTAGTTTGCTGTTCTTTTTCTAGGATCTCCAGGTGTCCAGTTAGGTCTTCGATTTTAGCTCTTTCTTCTTTTTTATTGTGAGCATTGAGGGCTATAAATTTTCCTTTCAGCATTGCTTTTGCTGTATCCCATAGGTATTGTATGTTGTGTCTTTGTTTTCATTTTCTCAAATATTTACTGATTTCTCTTGTAATTTCTTCTCTGACATACTGATTATTTAAGAGTGTGTTTTTTATTCTCCATATTTTTGTGAATTTTCTCTTTTTCCATCTGTTATTGACTTCCAGCTTTATTCCACTATGATCAGAGAGAGTGTTTTATATAATTTCAATTTTTTACATTTATTGAGACCTGTCTTGTTACCCAGCATATAGTCTATCCTGGAGAATGATCCATAAGCACATGAAAAGAATGTATATCCTTCTGCTTTGGGGTTTAATGTTATATAAATGTTTGTTAGGTCTAGTTCATTCATCATACTATACAAGCTCTCAGTTTCTTGCTTTGTCCTCTGTCCACAGGTTGTTTCCAATGCTGAATTGTGTGTACTGAGTTCTCCAACTATTATTATAGAGATGCCTTTTCTTCCTTCAGCTTTGCCATTGTGTGCCTCATCTATCATGGACTACCCAGGGTAGGTGCATAAATATTTTTATAGTTATTTCATTTTGGTGAATTGTCCCTATTATTAATATATAATGACTTTCTTTATCTCTTATAACAGTTTTGTATTTAAAATCTTTTTCCCCAATATTTGAATCACTACTTCAGATCATTTTGATTAATATTTGCATGGAATATCTTTTTCCAGCCTCTTATTTTCACCCTGATTGTGTCCTATATCCAAGGTGAGTCTTTTGTAGATTGCATATAGATGACTCATTTTTAAAAAATCTATTCTGTTTATGTCTTTTAATTGGGAAGTTTAATTTGTTAGTATTGAATATTATTACTGCAAAGTCATTACTTACATCATCCATTTTTTCCTTTGGCTTTCTATTTTCATATCTTATTAGTATCTGTCTTTTAGCCTTAAGTCACCCTTCCTAATTGTATTAGTCAGCCAAAGGGGTTCTGATGCAAAGTACCAGAAATCTGTTGGCTTTTAAGAAGGTTATTTATTTTGGTGTAATAGCTTACAGTCCCAAGGCCATGGAAAGTCCAACTCAAGGTACCATAAAAGGTACTTTCTCACTAAAATCATCTGCCATGTGTTAAAGCAAGATGTTGGGTGATCTCTGCCTGATCTCTCAGGGCTTCTTAAATCAGTCTCTGACATATGGCTTGTTTCTTTCTGGGCCTTCTCAGCTGCTCCACTGCTTTGTTCTCTTCTGCTGAAAACTATCATGTGAATGGTTTTTCTCTCCCTGGAGCCCCAGGATCAAACATGACAGAGCTCTCTCTCTCTTCTCATGTGTCTTCTTGAGTGAGTGTCCATTTATATCAGCCCATCAAGGAGGCAGGGACTCAACCAGAAGTGGTCAAATCAAAGCCCTAATCTTAACAGGTAATCTAATCAAGACATGTCAGCTGAATCTCATATATTCAAAGGGTATCACACCCAGAGGAATAGATTAGTTTACAAACATAATCTTTTTCTTTTTGGGATTCATAAATAATCTCAAAGTGCCACATTAATAATCTTCATTTGTACACTCTTCTCCAAGTCTCTCAGCTTTGTTTTTTCCTTTCAGGCTGCAGCCCTTTGTAGATCTGGTCATTTGGTAACATACTCTTCCAGTTTTTGTTCATCTGTGGAGACTGTAACCTCACCCTCATTTTTGAAGGACAGTTTGAAAGATGAAGAATTCCTGACTGGCTGTTTTTCTTTCCATACCTTAAATACATCATTCCACTTTCTTCTCACCTTTATGGTTTCTGATGAGAGGTCAGCATTTAATCTTAGAGTGGTTCTCTTTTCTGTGATGCACTGCTTTTCTCTTGCTGCTTTCAGAACCCTCTATCTCTGATATATTCATTCTGAATTGAGTCTTAGCATAGAACTATTTGGATTTATTTTGTTTGGTGTGTTCTTGGATATTGATACTTATGTCTTTCACAAGGGCTGGGAAGTTTTCAGTAATTATTTCCTCAAACATTCTTTCTTCCCTTTTTCCAATCTCTTCTCCTCCTGAGAAAACAGTAACAGGTATGTTTGGGTGTTTCATGTTGTCATTCAATTCTCTGAGACACTGTTCCACTTTTTCAATTCTTTTCTTTCTATCCTGCCTTTTTAAGTTGAGATGATTTTCCTTCAATTTCATTTAATTGTTCTTTTGCCATTTCAAAATTTTTGTTTTATGCCTCTACTATATTTTTTCAAAATCAAATTTTATTAAAAATTGAAATCTGTTCTTGAGTTATCCATTTTCATGCACATTTTACAGAATAATAATTAACATCATATTAAATGAAAACTTGGGTGAGTGGGTTTTTTAAAAAGAATTATAACAACACTGAGTCATAAAATAGCAACACAAGTCAGCAGATCATTCACAAAAGTGTCAAAGCCATACAAAACATTTACAGGAGACTGGCAAGCAATGAAGTTAAGTTTTGAGTGCTATTTAAAGAAGACCATATATAGTAACAACACAGTCCCGTTTTACTATTCAAGAGTTTTTTGAAATTCTGCAATTCCTGACAAGTTTTAAAATATTAAGAGAACTGCTTACAACTGGGAAGTGAGACTGCAAATAGTATTTTTCCTCCTTGCAATTTCCTGGCCTGGCAGCAGATGATGCTTTTTGATGAATCTTACCATGGAAGTCTTATTCATCCTCCACTTGACCATGTTTCAAATCTGGCCAGAGCTGAGTTTCAAAGTGGGCTCTGCTGACCAAACTCACTGAAGAGAAAAAAGCCCAAGTATAGTGTCATTGAACTACAAGGTTTAGCTGCCAAATGGGAACTCTTTCCCCTTGGGGCACTTTGGATCCTTGTGTTCAGGGTCTGGCAGGCAAAAGGCAAAACCAGGAGGCAGCATCTTGGAAGGTTAATTCACCCTCATCATCAGGATGAGAAGGAATCAGGTGTGTTGTTACATATTTGAGGGAAAGAGGAGTATTTTGGCATCCCCACAATTTATTTGGACACCTCTTAATAGTTCCTCCCTGTTTATGTTAATAAATGAACAAGGACAATACCTGTCTGAGATGGGCATGGTGTCTCTGATATTGGATTTCTCAGAGTTTATAGTCTAAGAGTTAAGGGAGGGAGGAGTGAGTAACACTGGAGTGGCCACTCTGCCTTGTGTGATGGAGATTGGAGTCCATGATAAGTATTGATCTTTATCTTGTAAATCACTCTTCTAGGAAGTTCAAGTTTCTGCACCACATCAGGATCTCTGAAGCACTTGATACCAATGCTGACTTCTGGTGTCCACCCAAAGCAGAGAGGAGGGATCACTCAGTGAGCATTCTCATTTCTACATTCTCCAGGGGATTCCCAACATGTGAGATCTGTGTCTGGTGTTGGGATCCCCAGAAGTCACATGTTGTGGTGAGTCTTTCTCTCTGTTGTGCTGTGGCTGCTTTAGTTTTAATTGCATCACACTGTCTGTATCATGAAATTATCATCACATTTTAATCTCCAGACAAAATCCTCCAAGTGAGGAACCCCTAGTATCTCCATTTTCTGGCACATCCTGAGTCACACAGACTCCAGGAGCAGTTAAGAGTTCATTCCCTGGAGTCAGATCCTGAATCCACATCCTATGACTCTATCCCACTAGCCAGGAGAGCTTGCACAAATTATGCCACTTCAACATTTCCCCAAAATACAGAATTCACAAGGAAGTGCTGCCACTTCTCTGAGCGGATCCCCAGTAACCCATTTAAACCCAAAGCTCAGTTCATAGGGATTGAGGCTCCATCTTCACCCACTATGATCTGGTAAGGGGAACCTCCATCTAGAAGGAAGGGAGGAGCAGCGTCAAGGGCCTTATCAAAGTGTCCTGATCATCCCCAGGTACCTATGATACAGAGAGAAGGCCTAAGGATACCAATGGGGCTAATTCATGCAGAGGTCTGATTTCAGTTCCTCATACATGGCAGCAGAGGTTGGGACATGACACCTGTAAGGGGGAACCGGTCTCCCATTTGTGTTTTACTTGATCAACTCTGTCCTTTTTTCACCCTGAGACTGAGCTCCTCTTGAGGTCCCAGTGCCACAAAATCTTAAGAGTAGGATAGGAGAGGAGGGGACTGGATGTCAGATCCTCTTCCGAATGGAAAATGGACTTCCTCTGACCCTTAGTGTCCCCTACACACAAGATGTGGCTCATTAGTGAAGCACAAAGGGGGCAGGGGCTCTGAAGGAGAAGTGACTACACTGTGGCAGTATCCCTTGGAGGGTGCAGTGGGTTTGTCTTTCATGAAGTTATGTTTACAGAAGAGGCAAACTTCTCTTATTCAGATTGTGCGCTTATGGGGATACTGGACATAATGATAGGCATGGAAACCTTCTACGAGCCATCCCTTGGTTGTGAAGACTTAAGAGCCTAAAAATGCACCTTTGACCAGCATCTTGACTGAAGGGAAATATGTTTTACCTCTGAAATATTGGAACATCTGATAGTTTGGGAGTTTGGCCTTATTTGAATTTTAATCAGTTCAGATTCCCTTGTGGAATATAGGGGCAGCTATCAGAAAATACCAGGATATGCAGGCCTTCATTTTCCATTTCTAGGCTTCTAGCAGGATTAATGGGTGGTTGAAAGGTGAGATGCCTCAATCTAAAGAATAGATTGAAAAGAAGGAGGATTCATCCAGGTGCAGATTGAGATGACTGGGATGTGAAATTCACAACAGACACTATTTCTCCTCCTCTTCTACACAGACTTTCATACTAGCATTTCATGGACACTGGTCCACACCAATGGATTAGGTATTGGGGTGTCTTTCCCAAATCCATCAGTCTGACCAAAGGACATGCATAAAGGCTGGGTAAAGGACAAGACCTCCTTAAGTGTTTGGCAAGATTATGATTGGGCAAAAGTAATGGCAGGGATTGGGGGAAGGAGTGCTGTGCTCTTGTCACCATATGGAGCCATTGATGCAATGGCTAGAGTAGAAGTACCTGGAGTAGAAGTAGAGGCAGCCAAACTTCCAAAGGGGAGGTGGGAGAAGGGCTGGAAGAGGGAGGACAGTCTTATCTGCACAATGGTCATGGACCTGTGCAGAAACCTTGGTTTCTTTTTTCATTTATCCGTGTGTCCCTCACTCTGTCACTCACTTTCTAATTTTCCTCTGTTCCCCTCCAGCCTGAAGTTGATCCCACTGTGTACATTTTTTAAACCAGCCAACATCTCTAGAAGGAAATAAATGTAAATAAGGATGCTTGCAGAGTGAGGATGGCAGACTCTGGTGATGACCTAAGGTTGGAAATAGGGTTCAAGATCACACTCATATTTGGCTGAGGAATTTCTCATCAGTTATCACCCTTTCCATCCTGCAATGAGCAAAGCTAAAATGTTAAAGTAAAGTTCCCAGAGGAGACATACTCTGGTCTTTCCATCTCCCCAAACACACAAGATTAAGGAGTTGTACAGTCCCTGAGAAACAAATAAAAAGATACTAACCTGAAGGAAAATCATAAGTCAGAGTTCTGATTACCAAACAATATAATTTTTAATTTGACAAAGAAATGCATGGAGTCAGAAAAACTTAATTTTTCTGACCTCCTCAGATGGGAATTTCATCAGATTCCAAAAGCTGCCAGTGACTCCAGAAATTCACTTGTTGCAGGTAGGAGAACCATACTCCCCATCAAAAGACTGATATACCTGAGACCACATATTGATTATTGTTCAATATTTTGCCATTAGCTCAATACAAGACAATCATTATGCTCTCAAATTCCTATGAAATGAAGACATTTTGGATAAGTAAAAAGATTATGAAATGAAAATGAGACCGACAGCCAAAAGCTAACATTTGATTGAGCAAGGAGTCTGCAGGAAATCTAGTTTCTGGCTGACCCCATGTCAACCAGAGTCTGTGAAAGACAAAATGGTAGGCAAATTTATAAAAGGACCCCCAAAGATCCCTGATGAATGGGGGTCACACCCTAGTGTAATCACTTTCCCTTAATAAAGGGCTGGACCTAGTGAATAGATTATAATGTTTAGAATGCATCAAAAGGAATGGTTAATCACTTCCTAGGTTGGTTTACAACAGACCGTGAATTCCAACTTGATAGCAGACTCTATTGCCTTCTCATTTGTAAGCTTTGATGAAACAAACATCTATGTGGAGGGGCCCAGTTGCAAGGAAATGAGAACAACACGAGCCAGCAGTCATGGACCAAGTTCCTCAGTCCAACAGTTCCTTTAAGAGAAATGAAAAGCTGCCAAACACCAGATCAAAGAGATTGGAAGAAGATCCTCCCCTTCACATGAGGCCATAGTTCATTTGACATCTCTCTCTGCAAACACACTGAACTGCATGTTCAAATATTAAAACAATGTGTTTGGATGTTTAGATATTAGAGTCAGGAAGGAAGGACATATATTTTTTCTCACAACGCATATCCAACCACTAGCAAAATGCCTGTCAGTGCTCAATAGCATCTGAGGAACAAATTTTAAACATCAAGACATATTTACATTTGTATGTAAAAACATAGGCACATATAAGAGAACAATAATGTTGAAGTTCATTACCAAAAATGCTTGCTACTAAAATACTTTTTTTTAATTCAGAAGACTATTAAAATAGTAAGACACAAAATATTCCCTTTGGAAACAATTGTCGGTTCCCAAAATTTAAATATATTGCTTGATTTTTCTTTACAAGTAGTTTCTTTTTATTTCTCTCAGGAGATATCCTAAGATCTTTAAACTTTTTATTTTATTTAAAAATAGTTGAAACAATCTATTTATAGTCAAATCAGTAATGAAACTGAATAATTCATTCCTTTGAATGCCTAATATTTGAGACTTGTAGGGTTTTACAGTCTTTATGACATCAGATAATTCTGAATTGAAGAGATCTGTGTTCTATGTTATTTTTATTCCTCATGCACTAGATGCATGGAAAATAGTTTTCCATTAAATATGTATTGGCAGCATAACTATTTGTACTTATATAGAACAACACTGATGCTCCAACCCTGAGAGAATGTTGGTAGTCTTACAAGTCATCAGCAGGACTGATCCTCTTTCTGAAAGTTCTCTACAGTATTGGCCCCCTCCCCAAAACCAGAATCCACAAAACAGTGAGACCTCTGGGAAAAGGAATGAAGGTTTCTTTTGGATATTTTAGAGCAATTACAGAATGAAAAGATATAACCTATTTTCATTATCTGTATATACATGTTTTACATATTTAGATGGAAATGTTTTATTTAGTGATATTTTGATTAGATATTTCTTCATTGGCATTCAAGGTAAACAAGGCGTGCCCTTTTTATGCATGGCTGCTGAAGTTAACAGCATATAGAGTCACTTTCAATAGTGATTTTTCTAGAGCAAGAAAGAATCTTTGACAACCTGTGTCCATGAACCAATGAATGGATAAATAAAATGTATATATTGTGGTATATACATACAATGGAATATTATTCAGCTGTAAAAAGGAATGAAATCCTGATACATGCAACAACATGGGTGAACCTTGAAGACATCATGTTGAGGGAATTAAGACAAGCACAAAAGGACAAATATTGTATGACCTACCTGACAATTAGAATAAGCAAACTCATAGAGTCACAGTGTGGAATATAGGTTACCAGGGGTGGGGTGAGGATAGGGAATGGGAAGTTAATGCTTAAAAGGTATAGGGTTCCTATCTGGAATGATGGAAAAGTTTTGGTGATGATTGGTGGTGATGGTAGCAAAACATTATGAACACAAGTAACAGCATTGAAATTAGATCTGAATATGATTAAAAGGGGAAATGTTAGATTGTATAAATATTAATATAATAAAAATAATTTTAAATCCATGGAATTACACTATACAAACATTGAGCTGTAAAATAAACCCTGGGCACTTATTAATACAAATATAAAAATGTGCTCTCATATCAAATATCCCACACCAATGCAGGTTGTTGTTGGTTGTTGGTATATGGGAATCCTGTATTTTATGCATGATTATTCTGTAAACCCACAACTTCTTTAATAAAATAAAAACGAAAGGAGCTCTGAGCGCTAGAATGTGGTGATATCACCCTCAATAATGACCCAGTGTCCCTGGATTTTCCATCTTTTTTAGTTCAGGTGAGTACCTATGAGAATTTTCCCCAAGAGAGATGGATCTCTTTTATTTTGTAAATGAATTTTAATCTGAAGAAAACTGTGTGATCTCACTGCAGACATTTGTGGACAGACTATCTGAGGACAGATTTGGTATTGTTACGAAGAAATTCCCCAGGAATTTAATTCATATGTAGTGGTCAGAGAGGAACCTCTCTTACTTTAAGGTTCTAGGGTCTATTTTTCTGCAAATAGTTCCATGGGGAAGATGAGAGGCAATGAAATGAATGAATTAATAAATATATAATGACAAAATACAGGTATTGCCTGGAGATGAAGTAGTGTTCCGTTCAAGAGAACTCGGCCAGAGAAGGGAAAGGCTAACATAGGTTGGAGTTCAGATAAAGAAGGAATTCAGAGGGAATAACATTTAAACTGATACTGAAGGAAAATGAATAAGGTGTGATCATGTGTGTGAGAGAGAGATTGGGAGGTGATGAAGGATGAGAATAGTACTCAGTGCAATGAGAATAGCAATGCTCCATTGGGCTTTGTGGTGCTGAAAGGGGGTTTCAAGAATTAATTCCTGCATGTCTAATGAAGCCATTAATTAAGATTTGGAAATTGGAGGAGATATAACTTTCACTTATTTGGGGGAAGATAATGTCTTCAATTTGAGATATATTTTAATTTAGGCACCAGTAACTCTTAGGGGAAATATAACTAAATAAATAAAAACAAAATCATCTTCAAACCCAAAAAACCTCTCCACAAATGTAGAAGAGAAAAAAAAAAAACTATTTTATCATTGATTAAACATTAAAGCAAAATGTGATGCAACACAGGCATTCTGCAGATATTGAAAGACAGAGATCTTAAGTTTTTAATGTGACTAAGCAGATACAACCTATTTCATACATATTTTCAAGTTATTTATCATATCTTCATGACCAGAGGTAGGTTTACAATTTGGAGCCAGGCACACTTTCCTAAACCCCCACCTCCAGTAGTTATGCTCATCTCTTATCAGGAAATTTGGAGCAATTTTCTTTGATTACATTGCAAAGAAATGGCTTCCTTTCTTGTATAGACCTTGTGTGATAAAATTTGCAAGAGACTCAGTTAAACTTTGGCACACATTTCAAATATATACATTTCAAATGGACAGAGAAAGTAGTATTACTTATAACTATGGGTTTTCTAAAGTAAATACTCAGAAAGATGGGAGGGAGAAGGCTGTCTCTTCCCTTATGTTCAACAGGGAGAATAAAGACTTTCTCATTTTTAAATTTACATCTCTCCTTACATAAGACACAAGCATACAGAGTTGAAAGCTCAGAAATGAAGCACAGATCATAGTATATTCACTGTCACTATAGGGACAGAAATGAAGGAAATGTCATCAATGAAAGAAATGTTTCAGATAGTATAGCGTATGAAATGAGGAGAGAGGCTGGAAGTGATTATTGAGATGTTTAAAAAATATTATTTGAGGAGTGTTTTTCTTTCTTTGGCTGCTCAAGTACATACCTTGCAAAGGGTTGGCTTAAACAATGGGAATTTTTTAGCTCATGGCTTTGAGGATAAGAGAAAATCCAAATCAAGGCATAATCAAGGTGATGCTTTCCCCTAGAAGACTGACATTCTGTGTCTGGCTTCTGGTGATCCTTGGCCCTTAGCTTGGCACATGTCAAGGCACATTGCAGAGTCTCCAAGTCTCTCCCTTCTCTTCAGGTTTGGTTTTTTAATTTTTTTAAAAAGATACTTAGAATGTGAATATTCTCACTGTCCTGATTTTGTGATAATTATTCGCTATAATTAGAAACCATGCATGTGTCACCAGACCTAGTTTTTCTCCCTAGGTCTGGTTTCTAGAAAGCAGGTAATAAACCAAGCCTGATGTATTATATGACCATCCTGTATGGGAAATAACTGTAACACTAGGTATCTTCAGTCAACCTATAGAGATATAGCAAGAGGGTGGATGTGGCTTAAATGGTTGGGCATCTGTCTCCCATACGGAGGGACCTGGATTTGATCCCTGGGACCTCCCAGTAAAAATTTAAAAAAAGAAAAATATACAAGACAGGCGGGCTGCCAGTCCCTGTGCACAGGTGCATCATCAGGCTCCATGCGTGGGTGCACCACCAGGCCCCATGAGTGGGTGTGTCATCAGGCCCTGCACATGGGTGTGCCACCAGGCCCCATGAGTGGGTGAACCCCCCAAGCCCTGCATGCAGGTGTGCTGTCAAGCCCTATGAGCAGGTGCACCACCAGGTCCCATGCACAGGTATGCCACCAGGCCACCTGAGTGACTGTACCATCGGGCCCCACAGGCAGGTTCACTGCCAGGCCCCATGCATGGGTATGCCATCAGGCCCCATGAGTGGGTGCACCATCAGGTCCCATGAGCTGGTGAACCCCTCAGGCCCTGTGAGCAGGTGAGCCTCCCAGGCCCCATGCGCTGGTGCTCCATCAGTCCCTGCTGAACCATGCTGCAAGATGATGATATAACAGGAGAGTGACACAAGGGAGAGCCAAGGCAAGAAATGCTGAAAAACCAGGAACTAAGGTTGTGCAGGTGGTAGGATGCCTCTCTCCCACATTGAAGATTCCGAGGATCAAATCCCAGTGAAGATAGGAGGAGAAGAATGAGAAGAGAGGGCAGGAAACAGATACAGAGAATTGTCCAGAGAATGGACAAAAAAACAGCAAAAATGGGGGGGGGTAAAAATGGATAAAAGTAAATAAATAAATAAATAGGGTGTGTTGGGGGAAAAATACAGCAAATGTAAGGTATGGGCTATAGTTAGTACTGTAGTAATATTTTGACGATATTCTTTCATAATTTCTAACAAATGTTTCACAACAATGCAAGGTATTGGTGGTGGGGTGATGTATGGGAGCCCTGTATTGTTATGCATGTTTGTTTTGTAAGTTCACAACTTTCACTCTACACTTATTTTTTATGTATGTTCATTTATGAATGATGTACTTCAATAAAATTTTTTAAAAAGATACTTAGATTACATAAATGTTACATAAAAAATATAGGTGATTCCCATATCACCTCCCACATTTTCCCACATTAACAACATCCTTCATTAGTGTGGTGCATTCATTGCAATTGATGAACACATTTTGGAGCATTGCCACTAAACATGGACTATAGTTTACATTGTAGTTTACTCTCTCTCCCACACAATTCTTTAGGTTATGGCAAGATATATAATGGCCTGTATCTGTCATTGCAACCTCATTCAGGACAATTCCCAAGTACTGAAAATGCCCCCATATTACAACTGTTCTTCCCTTTTCCTGCCCTCAGAACCTCCAGTGGCCACAGCCTCCATATCAGTGGTATAATTTATTCCATTGATATAATCACAGTAAGTCTATAGTAGAATACCAATAAGTCTACTTTAGTCCATAGTTCATTCCCCATTCCTGAGATTCTGGGATGGTGATTCTCACTCCACCTCTAATTGAGAGGGGTCTTCAATCCCTTATGGCTTATGGATGGGACTCTCTTGCTTGAAGTTGTAGACACTCTTAGTTCCTTGGTATGGTGGTTGTCCATCATCTCCTCCTCACCATTTGTACTGGGTAAGTCCAACAAACTGGAGATTAGGTGCTGCAACTCAGTTGAGATTCAGGGCCCAACTGGCACATGGACAGCCCAAAGATTCAAGTCTCTTGGATGTACACTTACCAACACTAATACTAATACTAAGTTCAAATAGAAGAGACAGTAGAGCCATGGGTAGGGAAACCACAACTGAGCCCAGCTCTGTCACACTGGGGGCCATAAATTCCAAAGTAGGGCCCAATGACACGGCAGCAAACTCTTGATCTATCTACCCTGACTATAGTGTCTGGATGTCTCCAGAGCCCTCAGGAGCCCTGCTATTTGGGGTAGTATCTACTTTGGCTATCAATGAGATCCTGTTGAGACACGCATAAGCATAACCCCTGGAAGGACCTCCCAACTTCCTTTGAAGTCTCTTAGCCATATAAGCTCATTTGTCTTTACCTTTTCCCCCTTTTGGTCAAGGCCTTTTCCAGTTGCATTTCTAGTAATCCCTCAGGGCCAGGAAGGCTCATCTCTGGGAATCACTGGGGGAAAGATATAGCATTTTCATGCTGAGTTTGGCTTAGATAGAGGCCATATTTGAATAACAAGGAGGCTTTCAGGAGGTAACTCTTAGGCATCCTATAATACTAGGCTAAGTTTCAATTTCAAGAGTATATGTTCATAAGCACAGTCATCAATATCAAAAGCCTGTCAATGGACCATCCTCCTTCACTAGTGAATATTGGGGGATTCTTGCTGCTTCTTTAGAGTATGTGGCAGAGCTCCGTTGATGTTCAGCTTCTGGCTGCTCCTTCTGTGGGTTTCTTTCTGTCTGATTTTCATTCTCTTGCAAAAAATTCCTCTAATAGGATTAAGACCCTTCCTGATTGAGGTTGGCCAAATCCTAACTGAAGTACCCTTATCAAAAGATTCTCCTATCCTAGCAGAATAGGAAGTTGTGGCCAGTCCATTTAACAAGGAATCATGAAAATCTGTTGCCACTAAGAGGACAGAAATTTAATAGGCAGAGAGACAAGCTTTAGTAAAGGCAGCAACTGGCCCCTTAGGAGTAAGGAATAATCCTAATGTGAATGGAGTGAGAAGGCTCACAAGAGACTGGACTTTCATTTATCTTTAAAGTTGTAAACTATGATCTTCTGTCAAGATTGCTTTTAGAATTAATTACCATAGTAACATCTAACAATTAAGTGGACTGTTGTAAGCATTTTTATATTAATATTCTTAAAAACTCTCTGAGAAGGACACTGTTACCTCAATCCCACTTTCTGAAGAATAAATGAGGGACAGAGAGAATAAGCAAATTGCCCTAAGTAGTTCATCTAAGAAGGGAAGAACTGGTGTTGAAATCCAGGCAGTGCAGGTATAATTACTGAGTTGTATAACATTATGCCAGGAAAAGCCTTCCTATCTTTTCCCTTGAGAGAAACCTCTAGGCTTGCCTTAGATGGTCCAGCTATCCTCATTTACACTTGGAGCCTGAAAACTTCAAGACCTTCCTTTGCATGAGTAGAAATAATTTTTTTATACTTATCTTAAAGAGGTAAACACTCCTATTATAAAAATTATTCTCTTCCTTTTATTTCAAAATATACACATATATATTTATACACATATATTTATACAAATATATACATATATATTCATTCATATATTGATTGACAGATTTATACACACAATACACACATATATACACACATACATACTTATAATATATATTAATTATTTTCAACTTCCCATATAGTTGTTCAGTGCCAGCTCTGTCCATTGCTCTGTAAAATCAGCTATGTAGCATAATTATCAAGAACAATCTTGAAACTTCATACCACAAGAGCATAGAGCTGATCACTGAGTTATAGTGCATAATACCTTCTCTCATATTTAGCCACATCCCAAGTGACTCAGCTCTGAAAGCAGTAGTGGTGTCTTGAAAGTGCATTCATTTTGTACATTCTGTATATCTTGTACATTATGGTGTATGCAGCTGCTCCTGTTTTGAACAACACAAATATCTTTGGAATAACCTGTTCTGAAAACTATGACATTCATGTATATAAAATCATAGCTGACATCCTATCTTCCCTTCCCTCTGATTTGGGGACCGGCAGGGAACTTGGTTTCATGGTCCCCTCTCTAGCTTCTTTATAGGGCCTTGCAAGGTCCCAGTTTCCATATCTTGGGGTCTCTATATCTTCCTCACCCTTCAACAACCCCATCTACCTCAGCCTTCCCAGCATTTTTTCTCAGAGTATAAAGATCCATAAGTAGAATTCTATGGGAGGGCTTTCCCATAATAAGTCAGGTTAACAACAGTAGGGGATCTGAGAACACAACACTCAGGGATATCCAGTCCCTCATTTTACCTAACCTAGAAAACACCACCAAACCATTTGAAAATCACTAAGTGGAGGAAGACATTTTACTTTATGTTTTCCTTGGGAGTCTCCAACTCAAAGGGATGTTAAACAGATTATCTTGCTATTCTAGAATTCATAATGGAGTGGAGAGACAAGGCCCAAGGCCCAATAGAATATGTTTTTAAGATCTGGGTTAAGGCCACAACAAACTCCTGTTGCTACACTTCTTTATGTGAGGTTTTTCTAATTAGTTTTCAATTTAATTGATTATACCCACTCTCCTAGCTGCTTCCCATTGGAAGTCTAATTTCATACACATATAGCAGTAACAGAGAGAAGTGGTTTCATTTCCCTTGTCACTACTACAAAAAGGAAGATGGAAAAACATAGTTGAACCACACAAATCACAACTCAGAAAAAGAATTGTGGCAAAATGAATCAAGGGAGGACTCTGATATTGCAAATTGTTACTCTGAGACTTGCTCACAGGGTATTTAAATTCAAAACAGACCATGAAAGAGTTAAAATGGAGCACAGGTATTATTCTGACCTCTTTAGTTTGGCTCCCACAGGAACCTCAAAGTAGCCATCAGGGTTTTCCTCCTCTTTATATATATATGGTGACAGAGATACAGAGAGAGCTTAAGACACACTCCAGACCCAGTGACAGGTGGAGACCAATACTTTGGCAACTCAGGTCCTAAGACATTTCATCACACCTTATAGGGTGTGGACATTATATACTCCAATGAGCTCAGGATGGATCAGATACTATGATATAAAGTCGTTGAGGAACATAATTTGTTTTCTCAGTGTAGAATAAGTTTTGCAATTCTATGTAACTTGTTAATTTTTCACTCCAAGGGGACAATGTTAATTTGCCAAAGTAGCAGCAAACATGAGAAATTCACAAGAATGGTAAACAAAAGAGGTTTCTTTACTTACATCATGGAACACACTCCTCACCCTCCACCAACACACACACACAGAGAATACCTGGCAGAGATTCCTGGGGGCAGGTTCCAAGGAGCAGGCTGTGGAGGAGAGGACTCAACCATGCCCTGTGCTTAAGCAGTCCTCCTTCTGTGCTTCTGTGACCCTTGCAGCTCTGTGCACCCTGGACTGGGAACAGTGGGTTGGGCCTTCCATGCTTCCAGCTGGAAGTGTGCTCCTAGACAGGACAACCTCCTTGAGCCCCAACAGATACATGAACAAAGTGTTGCTGTCTCCTGACTGGACAGGACAGAAGGTTGGTGCAATGAAGTTGGGGAGGACTGTGGCTCAGCACAGTTCCAGTGGGGAATCACATGGGAGGCCACAGAAACCATTTGTGCTGCACTAGGAGCTTTATCCTGGGTTGTCCAGATAAGTAGGGGTGGGGGTCAACACCTGGGTCCAGGCCTGGTGTGGTCAGGGGAGTCTGGGTATGGGGGTGAATGCTCACTGTCTCCTGCTTTTTCCACTGGTCCTTTCTGAGCTTTCAGTGTTGATTGTGCTGAGGAGTCCACTGCACCCAGGCTCAGTCTCCTGGCTTTGAACACCTTGAACACATCTCAGTGATTCAGCCACAGTCAGGGGAGGGAGGCACATTTTCACCACCAGGCACATCCTGAAACATCCTCCTCTGTGGACCTCCAGCCAGGAGAGGGCGCCAAACTGCCTTTTCTGAATAAACCATGATGGAAGTCCTCCAAGTTCATCCCCAGTGACCCCAGTGCAGCCTCCACTTCATTCCTGCATAACCCACGGGGAGCCACAGTGGCTCTGGGACTCCTCAGGTGTGTCCATGTGAGTAATTAACTTACTCTTCACCCCTGAGGCTGAGGAGGGACCTTTGTCCTGGCTTCTCTGGGGTATTTTTCTTTAAAACTTCGTTTTCTGCACTGTTCCCAGAAACAGGTTTATACTCTACTTTCTCAAGTAATATTTTAGCAAGTTGTATTTTACCAAATATCTTTTCATGAGGGCTTTGCCAGCTCAAAATCTGGCATGGTGTAGGACGTTTTACAGATTCAGGACTCTTGTTGGGGACAATCCTGATAGAGATTCTGAGAGAAATGAAATGCATCTACAATCCTTAAAGAAATACGCAAAATATTGCAACGTTTCTGTGGAGAAGTTGGGGCTGGCCAGTTCTGACTGAGCCACATGGGAGCCAGAGGTGAACAGGAAAATTGTGCCCATAGGAATATACTTTTATTAAATTTTCATGTTTAATTTTCCTGCACTGCTTGCATAGATGGAAAAAAGGTTGAAAAAATTATAAGTATGGGTAATACAACTCCCAACATTAATTTTAAATGTTATTTACTAGAAAATAAAAAAATTTATAATAATTTTATGTTTCTGGCTTTTCTAAAAGCAGACTTGGCAGCGAAACTTTTGAAATACACTTTTTAATATTTCTTGTTTTCAAATGAGAAAATTGCCATGCTGTACAATTTCTCATGACCCAGTGATGATCGTATTTTTAAGTTCAGCTTACTGAAATGTCTTTTGTTTTACTGTGGCTCATATTGTTTAAAATGTATATAGATAGATTGATAAAGGTGATACTTGCACAATGTGAGAATATACTAAATGTCACTAAATTGTACACTTTAAAATGGCTAATTTTATTTTAAGTGAATTTTACCATAACAAGATATGTATGCCACTTCCAAATAAGGATAAATTTGTAATGAGTAAGATTAATGCATTAAGAGAAATCAGTTTTTGAAGTTGGAAGCATGATGGTGATTTTCAATACTTACTATTGCATACTGCATTCAACATTTCTCCAGGACTTAAGTTATCACTTTAAGAGCTGGGTCAGAAGCTGTTTTTTATATGTCAGATGTATTTTTTGAAGTAAATTTTGCCTGATGAAAATTCAAAATCTGAAAGTACTTAGTCTAATTTTGTGTATATTCATTCAAAGGTGAAATTAGAATGTCTCATTTTTTATATGCCTGTTTCCTGTAACAATCATTATTTTCATCTGGTGATGAAACATTTTCAATTTTTTATTATCTCTTTCTCTACTTTCAAATTTGAAAATATATTCATATGTCTCATTAAAATTTATATTTTTCAAATACACTGCAAGGGGATATAGGTTTTCTAATCATCCACATTTATATATTATCAGGATTTTTTGTTGAGTTTTATAACTAATTTATCTTGAGTTTATATATCATCTCAAACTAATAAGTTGCATCAATATTTGTAATCTTTTAGCATGAAGACATTTTTCATTTCAGCATATTATATTTCTTTATCTTATACCATATATACATTAGGTATAGTTGATATTATATATATATTCAATAAAAGTTAATTTGAGCAATAACTGCCCTGAATACATTTGCTTCTCTATTACCTTGGCACATAAAGGTAAATTACTGCATTTTATAACCTCCAGCCCTTCTCTGCCTTGCAAATCTCCCCATGATCACATCATTACCTCATGTATCCAAGGGCATTATGGTCTCCCAAAAGATTCTGGAATAACAGGTCTCAGGCTTGGCATTGGGAGCTATATAGCACATTTCTTTCTCCATGACTTTCCACTTGGGCAAAAGGCAATCAGCATTCAGAACATGCAGCAGAGGAAGGAGTTCCTGGGAAAAATTAATACAAATTTATCACTTTTTCCACAAACACCCCAAACATTCAGGCACCAAAAATATAGTGCTATTAATATAATATTTGCTTATTTCTTACTTAATAACATCCAGACTCTTAAAAGGTTCATTATATTCACAACTTTAGTAGAACTGCATTTGGGTAGATTTGGCCTCTGAATGCTTTGATGGCATAGTACATTTGCCAGATTTTGTCTACGTTCTTGACTAAGCTATAAGAAATGAATTTCAAGAGCAAACCACATTGATTAGGCCAGTGACTTATTAAGGTAGGGAGGGAAGAGAAATGGGAGAAAACAACAGCTCATAGGTCCCTGGTAGAAAGGAAACATCTGAAGAGTGAAAGAAAAGGGCTTATTTATAGACTACAATTGTCCATTATAGATTATACATGCCCAGGTTATACTTGCATGGCCATCATGGGAGAGGAAAAATGGCAAGAGCTAGGTGCAGAAAGCAGAAACCAGGGCAAAGGCAAGAAGACTGATTTGGCTTCCCACTTGCTTTTTAAACCATTAATTATTCTGCCCCTTTGCTAATGGCATGGGAGGAATTCCATCTGTTTGCTCTTCTAATCGATTACCCCACCCATCAATTCCCCAGGAAGGCCCAATGATAAGGCCCCTGGAGAATATCTGGGGCTTCTCCTGGCTTCCAGAGGAAATCTCATTTTGAATGTGATTTCTCATGAGGGTCTTCCAGCAGGCATCTTGGGAGTATTGATGTCCATGTGAACTTCTTGCTAGGTTCCAGATCTGTCTATTGATTCCCTATCTAGCCTGCTTCATTCCCCCAACAGAGAGTTTACACCTTTATTCTTAAAGGGGTGCTGAAAGGAGATGGTCTTTCTTCTGTAATTACTTCCTCCTGGTTAGGGACAGTAGGCCCTACTAGACAAGGTATAAAACCCTCTGGCTATTCTATTTTGGTTGGAGGAAGATAGATCCAGCACTCTGGGTTAAGCTGGATGAAGTCCCCACATGGCTAACAAGATGTTGATTCTGGAAGAAATAAACTTGATTAGAATCTTGAGGATATATGGCCCCACTAAGGATACTGGACCACAAAAGTAGAAAAGGCTAGGTGCCTATAAAGACTTCTTCTTCCCAAAGTTGGTGGGAAACAGTATTCTTCGTTTGGTTATTTATAGTGTTGGTTAACTCTAGGGAGAGATTGCAATAGAAAATGGGGTTAGGTATAAATTGCCAATCCCAGTTCCAATGGTAGAGGAGAGGAATGAGAAGAGGCATTGACCTTTTAGTTAAACTACAGGAAGTGAAAACAGACAAGATTTCATAAGGGTGTTTGGTTTGCCATCCCCCTAGCAATAGGCATTTGGGCTAGAGTTAGAGGGAAAAGCTGGCTTTGATACAGACACTACTTAGCTTTGTCTCTTGACAAGGTATTTCAGGCCATCCAATGGCTAACATATGTATGTCTCATCACATGCTTCTGGTGAGCTGGCACTTCCTTGGACAGCAGGCTTCACTTGGGATAAGTACACCAAGCTGGAAATTCCTTTCACTTTAATAGCTGTGGGAGTGATAGAACTACAGAGTAAATTTCCTTCCATTTTGGCTCCAATTGAGAGTGAGGCTTGTTTTGTTGTTGTTGTTGTTTGTTTGTTTTGTTTTTGCCAAGTTGTGATCAGAACCTGGTTTCCAGGCCCTGGGAGGAAAGGTTGTCCATGGACCATCTGAAAGGGGCTAAGCTGAAATGGGTCTTAGCCACATTGTTTGCTGTTTCCCTTTTGGTGGGAAAACACTTAGCCCTGGTAAAATGGCAGGTGGGTTTGCCAGTCCTCCCAGGCTATGAGTGGGACAGGTTCTGGAATAAGGGCTAGGAGGGAGACCTGAGTTAAGCATGTCTTCCACCTGGTGTGGAGTGAAGACTGAGAGGTCTCCCCCAAGTTAATTTGGTGACTTTTTAAATTAAAAGGGCTGTTGCCCCCACTGCTCTCAGGCAAGGCATCCTATTTTCATATTATAGGCATATTCATTAACTACTTATAAAATGAAGTTTACCAGGACTTTTAATATGTTCAGTGTCCCTCTGCATATGATCTAGAATAGAGAAGTTATCACTGTAATCATCAAGCATATATCTAGAGGAGATATAGGTACAGTACTTAATAAAAATCAATGCAATCCTCAGTGCATAAGTTTCTCATTGAGCTGTAATAGATTTAAGCTCCAGGTTTGCAATACCCTACATGTTATCTCTCCGTGGGAGCAGGCCATAATTCCAGTTGTGTTTAAGTTCTACTCACAGTACTTTGATAATCATTGCTCCACTTGGTAAGTCCCTCACACAGCCAACATGCTGCAGCATCATTGACCCTAGAGAGAAGCTAGGAAAGTAGGTTTCAGTATTGCATTGGCCTAGTGCATAGCACCCTTCAGCACTATGAAACAGTGCCAGTCTGGAAGTGATATCCATTGTACATTTGGTTATATCAAGCCATCATTGGCTGCTGCAGGAGTTTGAAACTGCAAGGTAGTCTCCCATTGACTTCAGGAGCACAACCAGAGAAGTAGTAGACACCTTTATTGTTTTAGGGGTCAGTGACCAACATATCCAATAACTCAAATGGAGAGGCAACCTGTAGTATATTGAAGGCCAGGTTTGAATACACAAGAGATAAGGTTTCTGCTTTTCTAGCAGTTGAACCAATTTCACTTATGATTTATACAATAAGCTCACTTGCAAGGCAGTATTGACATTTAAAGACTTATTTTTAGATTACCTTTAACCGTTATCCAATTTGTAACAGGTGAACCCCAATTCTGATTTCCTAGGCACAAGCAAACTGACAAAGTTAAACACAGATTTCAAAGTTGAATACAAAGTTAAGCACAAATAAAAACAGAAGAGAGAATTTTATATGCTTAGCATTTCTAGGAACTTTTTTATCTTAATTGATGGCACATGAGATTTCTTATTTTCCAGGAGAGGTTTAGTAACCAGTTTGGATCTTGATTCCTATTCACACCTTTTATAGGCACACCTGAGTTTAAACTAATGGAAGTTTGAGGTGTATTTCCTCATTTCTTTAAGGAAAAATGACATGAGGTTTCTGGTCCTCAGATCTATCTGTCCTCCTTTATGCTGGGTTAACTAGAATTCAGGTTTCCATAAAGAGGCTGCTTTTGGCTATACTGTGGCCCTGTGGACCAGTAGAAGGCAAATTTTCCTGATTCTTAAGAAGACACTCCTGTGAGGAGTCTGGTGGTAGGCTAAAGACCATATACATTATTCTAGGAAGAATGAAAAAGCACTTTTTAGTTGACCGACTTGGCATTCCAGAATCCAAGTCTGACTAAAATGTTTTCCACTCCAAATAATTTGGAGCTGATGCTCTGGTTTCAGTGTCCTGAGAATTTAATCCAAAGCCTTGCTGACAGGCTTTCCTGTGTCCAACTTAGGTCTTGGGGGATGCTTGAAAATCCCAAAGCTCAGGCCAAAGCACCCAGGATGGATTGGTGGGAAACATTGGGAGCAATTACCCCAAACCAAAGTGCCTGAGCAAGATCTCAGGGGATGATTGGCTGCCCTCTAAACAGAAGGGCCCAAAGCATGGGGGCATTCAGAGTTTACTGCTCTGGTTCTCACAACCCCTACTTTCCAGGGCCTGAGACTGATGGCACTATTACCAAAACTAAAGCTCCTGAGCTAAGTCTCAGGGGAAGTTTTGTTGCCCTCTGAATCAAAGTACCCAAGGCTTCAAGTCTTGAGGGACATTCAGAGTTACTTCTCTGGTTCCTGACACCCTGGGAATCACTGAAAACCTGAAACTGGGTGTTTCCAGGGCTGTTTTGGACTTGGAAGACAGACTGAATATATCAGATGCCTTCCAAGCTGAATATTGCTTCTTCCTGGAGAAGGGGCAGAAAAAAACTTCTTCTTATTCTTACAAAGGTCCTAATTTTATGACTTTACTGTCTAGGAGTCTCCCAGTTAGACCAGCCATCAAAAAGCCATTAAGTGATTAGAGATCAATTGTTGTAGCTAACAGGCCTTAGGGCCCTGAGGCAATAACTTCCTCACTAGCAAATACATTTTCAGTTTTACAGTTTTTAAGACATTCCAAAGCATTTTAACACAATCTCATAATGAGAAATTCAGTAGTTGAAAGTGGGAGGATTAAACATAGGTAAAGGTTAATTATGCAATGTTGTCCTGGCCTGTGATACCCCTGGGAAAGGGATATCTCATGGCATCCATATTTGGCCTGCCCACTGCCTTCCCATCTCATCCCAGACCAGGTAGTGGGGTGTGGTTGATACAAAGCAAGCCTGCAAAGGTGTGGACCTATGGGGAGGCACAAGCCCCCATCTCTGAGTCATTGCTACTGCACTGAGAGAGGATGGGAGAAGGCAATGGGAGCCAGGCCTGAGAACAAAGCTGGTGGCTGCTCAAAGGTTTTGAAAAAGCAGCTTTGCAGCACCCAGAGCTTGGCCAGTGAAATTCTGTCTTGACAGGGTCCTACTTTGTGGCCCTGCCCTGTGCCCCTGCCCTCCCAGCTGGGGTCAGGTCTCATTAGCCTGGGCATGTGGCATGGATGCACAGACTTCCCACACCCCAGTCTCCTCCCTCCAAGGATTATGTCCTATAGGGGCTCATAGGTGAACCCATTTAAAATGGATAACCAAAAGAAGACATTAAATGGGCTGTAGGTCATAGTTTCACTCACCAATAATCTCCTGGATGGCAGCACCAAAATATGTTGTTGGATTTTGTCTAGGTTCTTGGCTAAGCTACAAGAAATGAATTCCAAGTGCAAGCCACATTGATTAGGTAATTTATTAAGGTAAGGAGGGAAGAGAAATGGGGAAAATAACAGATCATAGGTCCCAGGTAGAAAGGAAGGGGATGAAGAATGATAAAGAGGGCTAATTTATAGACTACAATAGCCCATTATAGATTATAAATGCCCAGGTTTTACTTGCATGGCCATAATGGCAGGGGAAAAATTGCAAGAGGTGGGCACAGAAAGTGGGAACCAGGGTGAAGGCAAAAAGAAGACTGATTGGCTTCCCATTTGCTTTTTAAGCCATTAATCATTCTGTCCCTTTGCTAATGGAATGGGAGAAGTTCCAGCTGTTTGCTCTTCTGATTGATTACCCCACCCATCAATCCCCCAGGAGGACCCAATGATAAGGCTACTGGAGAATATCTAGGGCCGCTCCTAGCTTCTGGAGGAAATCTCATTCTGAATGGGATTTCTCATGAGGGTCTTACAGCAGGCGTCTTGGGGGTATTGATGTCCACCTAATCTTCTTGCCAGGTTCCAAATCCATCTGTTGATTCCCTGTCTAGCCTGCTTCAGTAGCCACATGAGTTTTATTTTTAAGTAATTTATTTTGTAATATCAAATGTATAAAAATTGCAAAGTAGTGCAATCCCTTCACTAACATTTCCCAGTTGTTATAATTTCACCATATCTGCCCACTAAACAAACAATTCACAAAAATTACTTCAGTGTATTTATCTCCAAAACAAGGACATTTTCCTAGAAAACCCAAAACCAGGAAGTCAACTTTGCTTCAATGCTGTAATACTGTTGAGAGACCCCTTCAACTTTTAAAAAAAATTATTGCCATTTATAAAGTTGGCTTTTTTTAATTTTGGCAGTCTGTTACTGCAAATCTTTAGCTGTTTTCTGGAGCTTGTAGAAAGAAGGCTGTCAGTTTTTGCTTGTTGTTCAAAACCCCTGCCAGGAGACAGAATACAGGAGTATCTTATATGCCATTTGGTGACATCAAGCTTCTGTTCTTTTTATACAGTATGATTTATATGCATAAAATGCAACCTTTGGTGTGCTGTTAACAATTGTTTGACAAAGTGTACAGGCAGTTAACCACTACCACATTCAATGTATAACTCACCCAAGTAGTTCTCTTGTACTCCATTGCAGTAAATACTTCCTACCTTCTCAAACACTAGCAAGCACTTAGATGTTTTATTTTCCTATTGTTTTTCCCTTGCTAGAATTTTGAAAAAAGGAATCATATAAGTAAATCATGTTTGGAATCTGGCTTTTTCACTTTCATATCTTATTCAACAGATATGAATTCATTTAAGATTCATATCTGTTGTGTATAGATCTATTTCCTTCCTTTATATTGCCTAGTAGAATTCCTTGATCATGATGTGTCACAGTTTCTTTATCCATTTACTATTTGAAGGATGTTTGGGTTATTTGGAGTTTTTGTTGATTATGATTAATGTTGCTAAAAACATTTGTAAAAAGTTTTTTCCTTGAACATAGATTTTAATATCAGTAAAGTAAATTCATAGTTCTTGAATCGCTGGGTTACATGGTAAGCATATTTTTACTTTTCAAGAGAACACAGTTTTTTTTGAAATGGAACTGTAATATCTTGGAGTATATTGCCATTAATGTGTATGATATTACCATTTGTTCTGTATCTTCTCCATTACTTGATATTGTTTATTTGATCTTAGAGGGAGAGCTTTATGACTTTTACCCTTGACCATGATGTGTGCTGTGGGTTTTCATATATGCCATTTATCATGTGAGTAAATTTCCTTCTATTCCTATTTTCTAAGTGTTTTTTAATCAAGAAAGGATGCTGGATTTTGCCAAATGTCTTTTCTGCACCAATTGAGATTATCATGTATTTTTTTTTCCCTTCATTTTGTTAATGTGGCATATCACATTGATTTTTTAAAATTTCTCTATTTTAACAGATTTTTAGTGTTGTCTCATGGTACTTTTAGTTTACATGAACTGAAGTCTGATGATGTTGAGCATCCTTTCATATCCTTATTTTCTCTAACCTTATGCGTGTATACAAACATCTTGCCTTTTTAAAATGAGGTTCTGTTTTTCATATTTGTGAATTTTTTAATGCTTTATTTTATGCACATAAATTTTATTGGATGTAAAATTTGCCAATTTTTTTTTTTTATCATTCTGGGACTTGTCTCTTTATTGTTTTATCGTTGTCTTTCTAAGAGTGGAAAGTATATTTTGATCCATACAAAATTTTTAGTTTGTTCTATTATGGTCATGCTTTTGATGTTTTATTTAAGAAAAAATCACCAAACACATATACTCACATATGCTTTTGTGTGTGTGAGGTACTGAGACCAGGGATTGAACCCAGGACCTCATATGTGGAAAGCCAGTGCTCAACCACTGAGCAACATTAGCTCACCTGAGTTGGTTATTCCATTTGTTTGCATGTTGTTTGTTTATTTGTTTTTTGGAGGCACTGGGAACCAAACGCAGGACCTCCCATGAGGGAAGCAGGTACTCAAACACTTGAGCCACATCTGCTCCCTTCACATAAGTTTTTAAGCAGATTTATTATGATATAATTTTAATACCATACAGTTCATCCTCTTAAAATGTAGAATTTTTCTTTATTATATTCAGTCATATATACAACAATCACTATGGACTATTTTAGAACATTTTTTATCATCTTGAGAAAGAAACACTATACCTTTGACCTATCCCCCGCCTCTCTGCCCATTTCTACACAGTCCTAATGAACCACTAATCTACTTTCTATCTCTATAGAGTTTCCTATTCTGTACTATCATATTAATTGAATCATAAAATTCATATTCTTTTCTGTTCACATATAAATATTTTGTTTTCTTTTTCTTTTTTGTTAGCTACAGGGCTGGGGATTGAACCTAGGACCTTGTATGTGGGAAACTGGCACTCAACCAGTAAGCTACATTGGCTCCCCTGTTTTTCCATCTGTTGATTTTTTTTTCTTTTTAGGAGGCACTGGGAACTGAACCCAGAACCTCCCATGTGGGAAACAGGCACCCAACCATTTGAGACACATCCACTCCCCCACACTTAAAGTTTTGATGGTTTATCCAAGTTGAGGTAAATATCAGTACTTCATTCATTCTTATGGGCTGAATAATATTCCATTGTGTCATTGTGTAGCTATACTATAGGTTTTTATTAATAACTTTTTTCTTAGGGAAATTGTAGGTATACAGAAATATCATGCATAAATACATAAAACACAGAATTCTCACAAACCACCCACTGAGATAATGTCCCATGAATACTTGAACTTCTTCATGTGTCTTAGAGGCATTTCCCAGGTGACCCCCTTCCTTTGTGCCCAACATCACTGACACCTTGCACCAGTGATCCTCCCTGCCACTGCTATGACCCTTCTATGATCCAAAAATCTGTCCAAAAATGAAGCCAATAAAATAGCCACATAAAATGAATATGAAATTGAAATAATTTTAAAAATAACCAGTAAAATACAAAAAAGTTAAAACATTATAAAAAAAAAAATTTAGACATTGTTTATCACTGTAAGATGTCTTGTCTTGTAGGTACAGTGATATTTTCTTCCATATATTCCCCCAGTGTCTTATTTTTTTTCATTTTATTTTCACAGGAGCTTTAGGATACAGAAAAGTCACATAGATAATAAAGGTGAGTCCCACATACCTAATGCCTTCCCCTCTTTCCCCTCTCCCTTATTAATAACATTTTATATGTGGATGGTACATTTGTTAGAATTGATGTACAAATATTGAAACATTGTTACTAACCATGGTCAATGGTTTGCATTATGGTTTAT
>JAQZBX010025732.1:0-29351 GCA_029593785.1 Cabassous unicinctus | reverse complement strand
CCTCTCCTTCCTTTTTTAAAAAATTTATTGAAGTATATCACTCATACATAAACATACATAAACAATAAGTGTATAGTAATAGTTGTGAACTTACAAAACAAACATACATAACATCATACAGGGCTTTCATACCTCACCCTACCACCAGTACCTTGCATTGTTGTGAAACATTTTTAACTAATAATTAAAGTGTCTCCTCAAAATATTACTACTAACCAAAGTATCTTACATTTGGTGTATTTCTCCCCAACCCAGCCTATTATTATTATTATTATTACTATATCATTTATACATGAACATATATAAACAATAAGTGTATAGTGAAAGTTGTGAACTTACAAAGAAAACATACATAGCATCATGTAGGGGTCCCATACATCAACCCACCACCAACACCTTGCATTGCTGTGAGACATCTGTTACAAATTATGAAAGAATATTGTCAAAGTCTTACTACTAACTGTAGTCCTTATCTTACATTTGGTGTATTTTCCCCCAACCCACCCTATTATTATTTTTTAAATATATTTTTATGACAGAAGTTGTAAACTTACAAAAAAATCACGCACAATTGCAGAATTCCCATACAACACCCCTCTATCAACACACCACACCATGGTAGAACATTTGTTACAGATTATGAGATAATATCATCAAACTATTACCAGGTCCATAGCATACATTTGGCACACTTTTTCCATACTCTCCCATTATCAACACAGTACATCTTTGGCATAAATGCATGAATACTACATTATTATTGTTAATCACAGTCCATAGGTCACTCCAGTTGTATTTTTCCCATGTATCTCTACATTCCCACCACCCTGCAATTGTGCAATTGCTCACAAAAGACCCTCTTGCATCTGTACCATCAACCACAATTCTCATCCACATCTGGATTTACTGTGTTATTCAGTCCCTAGATTATTCTCTAGCTTTCTTTCAATCAGCATTTACATCCCTAGACTACCCTTTTCAGCCACATTACCATTTATAAACTAGCTGTTACTTACTATAATGTGTTACCATCAACTCAATACATTTCCACACTTTTACAGCAAAGTTAATTAAAACTTCTATATACATTAAACATCGGTAGTCCATCTCAGTCCTCCTCTTATCTCCTTTAAGAATCCACCACCTACCACTAGGTCTTGAAGATATTTTCCTACATTTTCTTCTAGAAACTTTATGGTTCTTGCTTTTACATTTAGGGTTTTTATCCATTTTGAGTTAATTTTTATATAAGGTGTGAGATAGGGGTCCTTTTTCCTTCTTTTGGCTATGGATATCCAGTTCTCTCAGCACCATTTGTTGAATGGACAGTAGTGCCCAAGCAGGGTAGGTATGACAGCTTGTCAAAAATCACTTGACCATAGATGTGAGTGTCTGTTTCTGAACCATCAATTCGGTTCCATTGGTCTATGTGTCTGTTTTTAGATTTCTCATCAGAAACCATGGTAATATGTAGCTAAGTAATATGATTTAAAGTTCAGAAGTGAGAGTCCTCCTACTTCGCTTTTCCTTTTTAAGATGTTTCTGGCTATTCAGGACCCCTTACCCTTCCAAATAAATTTGATAATCGTGTTTTCCATTTATTTTTTAAAATGCTGGTGGAATTTTTATCAGGATTGCATTGAATCTGTATATCAATTTGAGTAGAATTGTCTTCTAAATGATATTTAGTCTTCCAATCTGTGAGCATGGAATATTCTTCCAATTATTTAGGTCTTTTTGATTTCTTTTAACAATGAGTTGTAGTTTTCTGAATAGAAGTGAATTACATCATTGGTTAAATTTATTCCAAAATATTTGGGTTTTATCTGTCATATTTTATTTTCACCACTCTTGACACTTTTAGTTACATTTAATGATATAATCTTCATTTCTAGACTCTCTTCCAAGCCTCTCTCTCTGGTCTTTTCTTTTCAGACTGTAGCACACCCTTTAGTGTTTCCTGCAAAGCTCGTCTCTTGGTTACAAACTCTGTCAGCTTCTGTTTATCTGTGAATATTCTAAACTCACCCTCATTTTTTGAAAGACAATCTTGCTGGATAGAAGATTCTTGGCTGGAAGTTTTTCTCTTGCAGTATCTTAAATATAACATACCACTGTCTTCTTGCCTCCACAGTTTCTGATGAGAAGTCAGCACTTAATCTTATTGGGTATCCCTTATATGTTATGCATTGCTTTTCTCCTGCTGCTATCAGAATTCTCTTTGTCTTTGGCATTTGACATTCTGATTCATATGTGTCTCGGAGTTGTTCTATTTGGATTTATTCAGATGGGAGTACATTGTGCTTCTTGGCCATGGAGATCTATGTCTTTCAATAGGGTTGGGAAATTTCCTACCTTTATTTCTTCAATTTTCCTTCTGCCCATTTTCCTTTCTCTTCTCCTTCTGGGACACCCATGACACATATGTTTGCATGTCTCTTGCTGTCATTTAGTTCTCTGAAAACTTGTTCAATTTTTTCCATTCTTTTCTTCATCTCTTCTTTTGTATGTTTGCTTTCAGAGGCCATTTCTTCAAGCTCACCAATCCTTTCTTTTGCCTCCTCAAATCTACTATTATATGATTCCAGTGTATTTTTAATTTCATTTAATGCACCTTTCATTCCCATAAGATTGGATAATTTTCTATGTATGCTTTCAAATTCTTCTTTGTGTTCATCCAATGTCTTCTTAATATTCTTAATCTCTTTAGCAATTTCATTGAATTTATTAAGGAGATTTGTTTCAACATCTATAATTAGTTGTCTCAAATCCTTTACATCATCTGGAGGCTTATCTTTTTCCTTTAACTGGACCATATCTTCCTGTTTCTTGGTGTGGATTGTAATTTTTTTGGTGTCTTGGCATCTGGCTTGCTAGATGTATTTATTCTGGGTGCAGTTTTTCTCTTTAATTTAGGCCTTTCTTGCCCTTTTCTCCCTTGCTGGTTGTGTAGTAGGAGCCAAGGATATAGTTGGTGCTGCAAGCTGAGGAGGCTCAAGCTGCCCTCATTGCCCCAGGGACTGGTGAAGCTTCTCCCAACTTTATCCTTTGCCAGGGATAGGGACAGAGCTGCAGTCATGTGTAATAATCCAAGTTGTGCAGGTGTGGACTGTAGTTGCCCAGAGAGACTGATGTAGCTTCATTCCCCCTTCTCCCTTCCCTGGGGCAGGGATGGAGCTATAGTTGTGGGCAGCAATCTATGCCATGTAGGTCCAAAATGACCACAGTGGCCCTGGTTGACTTCCAACTATTCAGTCTGTGCCAGCCAAATGTACCTGCAGTTACCTGGAGTGGCTGGTGCAGGGCTCACCAGCTTCCTCCCTGTTAGAAGTGGGGCTGGAGCCTAGGCTAGGGCTGCAGGCTGATCTGGGTGAAAGAAACCAGTCTTTACCATCACTGTGATTTTCTGTCAGCCCAGCTTCCCTCATGCTGGGGGTGGAGTCAAAATGGCAGCTACTAGCCTCTTTCCTACATGGACAGGCTCAAACTTTAGCTGTTCTTAGGGTTATACTTTAGCCAGCCGAATTGACTAATCAATAGCTGAATTTTGTGCCCAACTGTCTCTCCCTCCCCTGTTTTTGGGAAATGGAGCTTCCAATTCTAGCCACAGAACAGCTCCTGGGGCAGCTTGCGCTGCCAGAGTAGGATGATCACCAGCCTCCGCAGTGTAGCCTGTATTTTTCCAGAGAGGCTGGTGCAGGTCCCCCCAGCTTCTTCCCTTCCTGAGGTGGGCCTGGGGCTTAGGCTAGAGCAGCAATCTGAACTGGATGGTGTTGCTGTAAAGTGGGTGTTTTGGTGAAGGGTGCCACGATATAAGAAAGACAAGAGAAAGAGTTTAAGAGAAAGCTGGGGTCAGGGGGCTAACAGAACTCCACTGTCTAGCCCCAAAGCACAGACAACCCAGCGCTTTTATTAGCAGAATAAACAGTCACTGATTAGTTATTCATGGAATTTAAGCGGGAGTACTTTGCTTGCAAGGTCTGTTTCTCTAATCTAGCTATATCTACCTTATCTCATCCTTGAGCTCTTGGAGTCAGCAAGAGTCCAGACAGTGCTCACAAGGTTTTCCTCTTGAGCCAGTCTCTGGAATTCCAGACACTCTGTCTTTGTACTCTGAGCCAAATTCCGCCAAATCTCAAGGATTCTTTCCCACAGGATGGTAAGAAGCCAGTCCCTACCAGCACTGTGATTTTCAGTCAGCCCTGCTTCCCCTTGTGCCAGGGCCAGAGTTAAAATGGCAGCACCAGCTTCTTTCTGACTTGGACAGGTTCAAATTTTAGCTGTTCTTAGGATTATACTTTAACCCGCTGAATTTACTAATCAGTAGCTGAAGTTTGTGCTCATCTGTCTCTTCCTCCCCTGTTTTTGGGAAGTGGAGCTTCCAATTCCAGCTGCAGAATAGCTCCTGAGGAAGCTTGTGCCACCAGTGAAGGATGGGCACCAGCCTCCGGGGGGCTAGAGTGCTCTATTTACAAATCTTCTCTGCAGATGGACAGTCTCCTCCTTCCATTCTTTCAAGGATGCTGCAGGATGCTCTTCTGGTCTCCTGGAGCCCCCAAATAAGTGCTTTAGATAGCTCTGGGTGATCACCAACTGCCCCATAGCAGGAGCTGATTCTAGGAGCTCCTTACTCTGCTGCTATCTTGCTGGTTGTCTACCTCCCTTCTCCCTCATTTTTGAAAGAAAGTCTTGTCGGATATAAAATTCTTGGTTGGCAATTGTTCGTTTGTTTTTTTCAGCATTTTAAGTATTTCAACCCAATGCCTTCTCGCCTCTGTGGTTTCTGATGAGAAATTAGCACTTACTCTAATTGGGACTCCCTTGTACATAACATGTTGCTTTTCTCTTGCAGCCTTCAGAACTTTCTCCTTGTCCTTTGCACTCAACAGTTTGATCAGTATGTGATAAGGAATATTTTTCTTCAGTTTCACCTTATTTGGTATTCTCTGGGCATCCTGGATGTGTATATTCATGTTTTTTTGCTATATTTGGGATGTTTTCTGCATTATTTCTTTGAATATTCCTTCTGCCCTGTGCCAGTTTGAAGTTTTGTGAATCCCAGAAAAAATCATATTCTTTGAACTAATCTGTTCCTGTGGGTGTGGGGTCCTTTGATAGTATTAGGCTCAGTAAAGGGACCTTGATTAAATCACTTTGACTAGATCACTTTAGGGCCTTTGATTAGACTATGCCAGTGAGGCATGACCCAGGTTAAGTCTCCACCATCTTGCTGGGGTCTTATATAAACTGACAACTGAAAGCAGAAACACAGAGAAAGACAGCTGACATTTTGACCCTGCCATGTGAGAGAAAGGGACTGCAGTAAGACAGAGAAACCCTGAAAGGCTGAGAGAGAGGCTGGAGGCTGAAGGTTGGAATCAGCGGAGCACAGAGTGATGGAAAGAAGCCCCCAGGAGGCTAGGCCCATGGAGCAGCTCAAAGCTGAAGAGATGAACCCTGCCATGTGCTTGACAGACCCATAGCTGAGCTCAGGGAGAAAGTGGCCTGGAAGAGAAGACAGAGACCCAGACTGAGAGCCACCATTTTGCCTTGCCATGTGGCAGGAGTCCAGGATCTAGCAGCTGACCTTGGTGAAAAAGTATCTCTGCTGATGCCTTGATTTGGACATTTTCACAGCCTTGGAACTGTAAGCTTTTACCTTAATAAATTCCATTTATAAAAGCCAACCTATTCCTGGTATTTTGCATTGACAGCTTCAGCAAACTAAAACATGCCTCTTTCTCTCTATTTTCTCCTTCTGGGACTCTCATAATGCATATATTGGTATGCTTAATGGTATCCCAGAGATCTTTTAGGCTATTTTCACTTTTTATAATTCTTTTTTTCTTTCTGTTCCTTAGCTTGATTAATGTCAATTGCCTTGTCTTTGAGTTCATTGAGTCTTTCTTCGGTCAGCTTCAATCTGCTATTGAAACCCTCCTGGTAACCTTTCATTTCAGTTATTGTGGTCTTCAACACCAGTAGTTCTATTTGGTTCCTTATAATTTTTTCTATCTCTTAATTGGGATTTATTATTTGTTCATTGTTTTCCTTATTACTCTAGTTCTTTCTCTGTATTTTCCTTCATCTCTTTGAGCATATTGAAGATTTTTAAAAATCTTTGTCCAGTACGTCCACAGACTGGTCTTCTTCATTGATGTTTTCTGGATTTTTATCCTCTTCCTTTGGATCAGCTATGATTTCCTGTTTCTTTGTGTGTCTGTTAATCTTTTGTTGCACACTGTACATTTTAATATTTTAAAATGTTAGCTCTGGGATTTTTTCCCTGAGATATCTGTTTCTTGAGTTTGTAATCCATAACAAAGAATCCAGAGCTAATAAAGGAATTTGGAAAAGTGGCAGAGTACAAGATCAACACCCCCAAATCAGTAATGTTTCTATACACTAGTAATGAACAATAAAAAGAAGAAAGCAAGAAAAAGTTCCATTTACAATAGCAACTAAAAGAATCAAATATCTAGGAAGAAAGCTAACCAAGGATGTGAAGGGCTTGTACACAGAAAACTACAAAACACTGCTAAAAGAAATAAAAGAAGACTTAAATAAATAGAAGGACATTCTGTGTTCATGGATTGGAAGACTACTTATTATTGTTAAGATGTCAATTCTACCCAAAGTGATTTATGGATTCAACACAATCTCAATAAAAATTCCAACAACTTCCTTTGATGAAATGAAAAAGCCAATCATTAGATTTATATGGAAGGGCAAGTGGCCCTGAATAACCAAAACCATGTTGAAAAAGAAGAGTAAAGTTGGAGTACTCAGACTTCCCAATCTTAAAATATATTACAAAGCCACAGTAATCAAATCAGCATGGCACTGGCACAAGGACAGACATAAAGACCAATGGGATAGAATTGAGAGCTCAGAAATCAAACCCTCATATTTATGGCCAACAAATTTTTGACAAGGGGGTAAAAACCACTCAGCTGGGAAAGAACAGATTCTTCAACAAATTGTGCTGAGAAAACTGGATCTCCATGTGCAACAGTGAAGATGAACCCTTACCTCACACCATATACAAAAATCAACTCAAAATGAATCAAAGACCTAAAGAGCAAGAACTATAAAACTAGAAGAAAATGTATGGAAGCATCTTCAAGACCTTACGTTAGGCAATGATTTCTTAGACTTTACGCCCAAGTACAAGCAACAAAAGAAAAAAAATAGAGACATGGGACCTCATGAAAATTTAAAACTTTTGTGCCTCAAAGGACTTCATCATGAAAGTAAAATCTACACAATGGGGAAAATATTTGGAAACCACATATCCAAAAAAAGGTTTAATGGACAGAATCTATTTTTTTTTTAAAGCCTTCAACTCAACAATAAAGACAAGCAACCCAATTTAAAAATGGGCAAAAGACTTGAATAGACATTTCTCCAAAGAAGATATGCAAATGGCTGAAAATCACATGAAAAATGTTCAACATCATTAGGGAAATGCAAATCAAAACCATAATGAGATACCATTTCACACCCACTAAATGACTACTTTTTTAAAAAAAATACAAAATTACAAGTATTGAAGAGCATTTGGAGAAATAGGAACACTCATTTATTGCTGGTGGGAATATAAAATGGTGCAGAGGCTGTGGAAGGCAGTATGGCAGTTCCTCAAAAAGTTAAGTATAGAATTACTAAATGACCTGGCAGTTCCACTTTTAGGTATTTACCCAAAAGAATTGAAAGCAGGGACTCGAACAGATATTTGCACACCGATATTCATAGTGGCATTATTCACAATTGCCAAAAGATAGAAACAACCCAAGTATCCATCAACCAATGAATGGATAAACAAAATGTGGTATATAAACACAGTGGAATATTATTCACCTGTAAAAATGAAGTTCTGATACATGTGACAACATGGAAGAACCTTGAAGATACCATGTTGAGTGAAATAAGCCAGACACAAAAGGACAAATATTGTATGATCTCACTGTTATGAAATAATTAGAACAAGCAAACTCATAGTCAGAATCTAGAATATAGGTTACAAGGGGGTGAGGTGGAGGTAGGGCATGAGGAGTTAATGCTTAAATTGTACAGGTTCTGTTTGGGATGATGGAAAAGTTTTCGTCATGGATGGTGGTGATGTTAACACAACATTGCGAACATCATTAACAGCCCTGTATTATATATTTGAATACAGTTAAAAGGGGAAATTTTAGGTTGTATATATGTCATTAGAATAAATTTTTAAAATCTGTGAAACTGTACAACACAGTGAGCCCCAAGTTAAAACATCGACTATAGTTAATAGTACAATTATAAAAATGTGCTTTCATCAATTGTAACAAATGTACCACACCAATGTGAGGTGTTAATAATAGGGCGGTATATGGGAACCCTGTGTTTTATGCATGATTGTTCTGTAAACCCACAACTTCTCTAATAGAAAAAAAAAAAAAAAGAAAAAACATTTAGTATGATAATAGCTTTGCAATGTAAGTGCCTCTCTGTGAGTTTACTTTATATGACCATAGAGCTAGAATGCTAAAAAAGGTTCCCACCAGCCTGTTGATCTTGGTGATCTCTGAGAGCAAGGGGAGGAGAGGGAAGAAAGAGGGGAGCAGATGGTTGTTTTCCTTCTTTTTATAACTTAGCATTGCTTCAGTGGTTATGATAAACGCGTGCTAATTCTGTAATTTCAGAAGAAGTCTCAGTAAAGATTTTTTAAAATACACGTACTCAGACCTCACCCTGGGAAATTCTGATTGGCTAGAGAATCTAGAGTGGAGGACAGATGCCTGCCTTTTTAAAAACACTTCCCAGCTGACTCTGATTGAAAAGGGATCTGGGATTCACTTCTCAGGGGATCTCCCCAGGCATGAGAAATGCCTGTATATGAATAACCCCTCTTTCTTTCAAAACTTAACCACTCACTTGGCCAAACTAACAGGTTTCATTCTGTGGTAACCTTTATGGTATAACTTTTAAATGCTGTGCATTGCATCTATTATCTCATTTAATCCATAAAACAACCCAGTGAGTTTGGTGGATGATATCTCCACTTTCTAATTGAGGAAACTAAGGCTCAATATGGCTCCTGACCCACTCTGTCCCCCATCCCCATTGAATCAATTCCCCCTATATACCCTCTCATAGCTCCATGGGTTTGTTCTTCACAGTGCTGGTTTCAGGGAGTCATTTCACCTGTTTTGTAAGATTACCTGGTTGATGGGTTAATATCTATCTCCATCCCCAGACTATATGCTCCATGATGTAGATACTATGTCTGTTTACCCACCTTTGTACCCTCAGTGCCTGGCACATAGGAGGCCCTCAATAAATATTTATTGAATAAACAAATGGTTAAGTAAATTGCTCACATAAATATCGGGGTTGGGATTCAAACCCAGTTCTCTCTGGCACCAAACTTCTCTCCCCTTCCGTGTGCTTGTCTGTTGTGTGTCAAAAACTGCTGGTTGGGTGGAAACAAAATCAGGGAGAGGTATAGTCTTTGTCCTCAATTAGTTTACAATGTAATTGGTAAAATGAAACAAATCCAGGGAAAACAAGAGGAAAAGGATTAAGATACTTTGTCTATCCAAAGGAAGTCCATAGTAGAAAAGAGCAGGGAGGCACCATGAAAACAAGAAGCTGGCCCATCAGGATATTGGCTGTGAAGAGAAGGGGAGGAAACAGGGCATTCCAGGTAAAAGGAACAGCATGAACTAAGGTGTGGAGGAGAGAAGACCTGGGCATATGCACCAGACAGTGCCAACCCATTCCTTACTAAAGTGAATGACACTTTCATTGGGAAGAGGTGGGAGTCAAGAGAATGACTCAACGAGAGCCTAGGCAGGAACTTGGAACTGGCTTCTGCCCTCTCCCACTCCCAGGTCCTCCTTGTGGATTTTGCTCCAGGATTGGGTTATGTTATAAAGCAGTTGACCTTTAAGAGAGCGAGGTTGTCTAGCATGGGTTGAACTTAATCAGGTGAGGCCTTAAGAGGGACTGGGCTCTTCCTATAGTCAGAGATAAAAAGCGTGAAGAGGATTCAACATGAGGGAGATTCTCCATTGCTGATTTGAGAATGGAAGGGGACACATAACAAGGAATGCAGGTAGCCTTGGACCTGAGAGTGACCCCCATCTGATAACCAGCAAGGAAATGGGATCTCAGTCCTACAATCTCCAGGGATGGAATTGTGCCAACAACCATGTGAGCTTGGAAGAGGACCCAGAACTGCAGAGGAGAGTGCAATGCAGCTGACGCCTTGGTTTTAGCCTCATGGGACCCTGAGCAGAGAACCCAGTCACACAGTGCCCAGACTTCTGACCTATGGAAATATGTGTTATTTTCAGTCACTAAGTTTGTGATAATTTGTTAGACAGCAATGGAAAACTAATACAGCCCTCAAGGCCCATCTTCTTCCTGGGACTCCAGAATGAGATTTGGTACAGCTGGGGGTAGGGATGGTGTTACAGGGGACTGTCCCAAAGGAATGGACTTGAGGACCTGCTGTTAAAGAACTCAGGAGTAAAAGAGCAAGAAAGACAGACATAGAACAAAGAAGTTCAGTTCAACAGAGGCTTTTGTAGTTCCAAGTTCTGCTCATAGATTGGTGATGGACTCCAGGGGCCAGACCTCCAGATCTGAACAACTGCCTGCTAACTGGGCTTGGCCAACATCCCCATTGGGGCAGATAAGAAGTGGTGAAAGAGCTAACACCATCCCTGGTGAGTGGTCTAGGAGATAGGGACCTGGGCAGTTGCTCTGTGCAATCAGCCTCGATAGCAGCTCCTCTGGTACTTCCCTATGTGGATGCCCCAACGATTGACATAGACCAAGAATATTAAAGCTGGAAGGGCCCTTACAGTTGATCCAGTCCAGCCTCCACGTCTCAGATGTGGAAAGTTGCTGGACTCAGATATCCTGATGCCTAATTCAGGGCTCTTCCTGCTCCCTCAGTGAGATTTCTCTCCATCCACACCAAGGCATCTTGTCTCCTAGAGACTATGAACAGCCAGCAAGGTTAGGAGGAATGCATCTGTAGCCAGTGCTCCCCCTACCCCACCTTCCACCTTCTCTAAATACTTCCAATCCATCTACTTCTCTCCATCCTGCTGCTACCTCCCTAGCTCACCCTGTTTGATATACATCGGAGCATTTCACTCCCATGTTTCCCTTTCAGTGCCTTCCCCCTACACTAGCAATTTGTCTAAATCTATTACTGTGACTTTCAAGACCCTCCATGATCTGGCTTTTGTCTACTGGTCTGAGCTCACTGGTCTGACACTTGTCATACTGGTTCCAGCTCCATTGACCAATTTAGAGCCTTTTACGGTCCCTTCTCATCTATCAGGTTTCAGTTCAAATGTCATCTCCTCAAAGAAGCCTTCTTGATAGCTTTTTCTAAAGACGCTCACCCCATCCCACTCTCATCACTAGTTATTTTGCTCCACATCATCTCATATATTTCTACCAAAGCACTTATTAAAATGAAACAATCTTGCTTGTTTGTTGGTTTCTTGTTTATTGTCTTCCTCTCCCAGTCAGAAGTGAGCTGAGAACAGGGACCGTGCCCTTCTTATTCACTTTCACTGCCTAGAACTGCACCCAGCTTCTAGGAGATTTTCAATTACATGTTGAATTTGTAAATCAATTAAATAGCACCCCCTGGAGAGAGCCCAGCTGAATTTAGGTCAGAGAATAAGTCCATTCATGCATTTCAATTCTACAGGTATTCCTGAGCCTTACCCCCCTCTATGGGCACCATCCAAAACCAGGCTCTGTGTCTGGATAATTCATTCATTCATTCAACAAATATCCAGAGGTAGATTCTACTCTTAGGCAGATTTAATGTAGCTAACATGAACCCATTAGTCATTAAAACAAGACACTGTATTGAGTGGACAGTTAGAGATATAGAAATTAGATTGTTGGAAGGTACAAACTATCAGTGCTATTGTAATCACAATAAGAGCAAGAGCAGGCAAAGAGGGCTTTGTTGAGGAGATAGCACTTGAACTGAACGTAAGGACTTAGAGATAGGATAGAACAGGCAGAGGAGAAGTGGGAGTACACTCCACGGGGCCAAACCATGGCCTTCTACTGCTAGAATTTAAGCTGGGATGGTTTGGTGTCTCCCAGAGGTTAAGTCAAAGAACGAGGTGGCTTCTTTGCTTTGTCTCAATGCCAAGCTCCTCCACTGAGCAATGTAGATTTGACGGTCCAGCAACTCAACCCCTGCTTAACTGTCACACCATAGTCATCTGGTTTCTGTCCATCCCATTGCTCCACCAAAATTGCTCTTGCCAAGGTCCACTGACCACTCAATTGCCAAATCCAACAGCCAGTTTTCAGTTCTTATCCTACTTGACCTCTGCAGCAAATAACTCTTCACTTCCTCCTTCTTGAGAATTGTCTCCTTTCTTAGAAAACTTTCCATCCATTCCTTCTACAATTTTTGCTCATGGGTTCTTCTTCCTTTTCTGGACAATTAAATATTGGTGATCACCTGGTTTCCTGGTGCCCTTCTTCCTAACTCTATACATTCTCCATGGGTTAGCTCATCTTCCCCTGTGGCTCAAGCTACCAGATATATACTGATCACCCCCAAATCTTCCTTTCCAGCCCCAGACCCACTCTTGAACTGCAGACTCACATATCTGTCCAATAAATTTCTCTATTTAGATATCGCTCAAGCACTGGGAATTCAGTATGTCTCAGATGGTGGTCATTTTCTCAGGAGACATCATCACCTTCCACCCAGGCTCCCAAGCCAGGAGTCAGGGGCCATCCTTCTTTCCTCCTGCTCCATCACTCTCACATCCCTAAGTCATAGTACTTTTTCTTCACCACCTCATCTACCCTCCCCATCTCCATTTCCTCTGCCTCTCACCTAGTCTCCTTGCTGACCATCTTTCACTTACTTCATTGTGATGATTCCTAAATTATTCTCCTGTCTCCAGTCTTACCACCCTACCCTACTTCTGATGTGTTGTACACATGCTGCCAACATGAGCTTTCTAAAACCCAAAGCCATTCATGCCAAAAGTTTTTGATGACTCCCTTTTGCTCTGGGGCAAATACTCCCTTCATGATCCAGCCCCTACTTACCTCTAAAGTAGTTTCTTAACCTGGTCACTATTTACATTTAGGGCTGGACAATTCATGGTTATGGGGAGCTGACCTGTGCAGCACTGGATGTTCAGCAGCATCTCTGACCTCTAACCACTAGATGCCAGTAGATTCACTGCCCCCAGGTTGTAACAACAACAAAGAACGTTTCCTGAAAATGCCAAATGTCCATAGGGGACAAAATCACCACTCCCCACCATTGAGAAGCCCTGTTCTACAGCCTCAACTCCCCAACACACACACACACACACACACACACACAGATATACACACACACTGCTCCAACCCTTTGGAACACCCTGCCATTTCCCTAACATGTTATGATCTCTCAGTCTTCCAGACTTTCGCATGTGTCATTCCATCTGCCCAGACTATCCTTTCCCCCCAACCACTGTGCTTATCTCTTCTCTTTGTCTAAGTCTCAGTCAAGGATTGCCTCTTCTATAAAGCCTGCTCTGACTCCCAGAGAGAGAGCCTAATTAGGCCTTAACCCTATCCCACTTCGTTGCACCTGTCTTCCTGCTCTTTCCCTGGTAGACCATGAGCCTTGCCTTATTCTTCTGTGTATCGTTGGTGCCTCTGACATCCTGGAAGCATGGTAGGGGCTCAATTCATGTTTGCTTAATAAGTGAATGAATGGCAAAAAGCCATTTTTGTTTAACTTCTCCATAGACTGAGCTGGGCAGATGCTTCCTGAAATGAGATCTTAACCAGGTATTTTAATAATAACAGTAGCAACTAACTTTCAGAAAGTACTTTCTATGTGCTAAGCTTGTATGTGCTCCATACCATTTAATTTTCTGCAAGGGAGGTACCATTGTCTTCCTTACATTTCAGACAAAGGGACTGAAGCCTGGAATGGTTAACTTAACAGGGATGTGTGAGAGCTAGGATTTGAACCCAGAACCTGTGCCCTCACCCTCCATGCCTCACTGCCCCATGACGGTAAAAAAAAACGACCCAAAGCACTAGCATTCATTTCCTTAAGTGAGCAGGGCTGGTGATGATGTAAGAAGAAGGAAGAAGGAAGAACATGCTCCTTGGACTTAGAAAGACCCAGGCTCCATTCCTGGCTGTGCCGCTCATGAGCCAGGCACCATCAGCACATTATCACTTATCCTGGTCCTCAGTTTCCCCATCTGTGAGTTAAGTTCATAATGACCACCTCACAGGGTTTGGGGAGGGGGAACTGAGAAGGAAGCTGTGCAGTAACATGCTAAGTTCCTGGCACATGAGAGACCCTCCACAAATAAACAACAATCCCAAATATTATCTCCATTATAGGAAGAAAGAGCAAATCTCAGAAAGGTTCAGTGAAAGTCCAAAGCTCATGCTATAGTAAATGGTGGAGCTTGGAAAAGAGTTCTAATGGATCTGTCATCCACAGCAGAGATTTTTCTGAGCAGCTTCTATATACTTGTCACTGCCTGGGACAAGTCACAGTCTCCACCATCGAGGAATTAACTCATCAGCACCTGGATCATAACCCTGTTCTCCCCAGCAGGAGCTCAGAGCTATGATGGAAGGTTGAACTGGTGGGTCGAGCTGCGCGAGAGGCCTGTACATGTGCAGCGAGGGCTATGGCTTTAAGCAGTCTCTCCAACTTGGCAAACGTGGTGGAAATGAACGGGAAAGGAGAGCTGGCCAAGGGTGCTGGTACAATGAGCGCTCAGGTTTGCTGGCCTCAGCACCAAGTGGGCCATACATGCTGTCCCCGCAGCAGCTTCTGCCAGGCCCCAGGAAGACACCTGGAGATGACTCGGGGAGCCAGCAGGGGAAGGGGGCTGGCCCCTCAGTGTCTTCCTCTTAGATGGTTGACACTCTCTCGGCCAGCTGTAAGTCTCAAGGGTTCAGCCTTGAGACTCCCATCCTTCCTTCTCTTCCCCAACACGCCACCCCCACACCTGCCTAGCCCTCCCCAGCTCAAGTCACCATGCATCTTACACAAGCAAGGCCTTGACCGGTAGGGGAGGGGAGGACAGACATCTCAGAGTGAAAGGAGGTCAAAGGTGGGCTCCTTCCCTCCTTTCCTTCTTCCTTTTCCTCCCTTCCTCCTCCCTCCCCCCCTCCTTCCTTCCTTCCTTTCTCTCTTTCTTTCTTCTGTCTCTTTCTCCATTTCTCTTTTTCTTTCTCTCTCTCCTCTCTCTCTCTGGGGATGCAATAAGCAACAAAAAAGCAGTCACTGCTCACATGGAGTTCACTGCCTAATGGAAGACACACATTAATTTTTTAAAATTTTAAGTTAAACTGCAACTGAGACAAGCTCTATTCAGGAAAGGAACCTGGTGCTATGAAAACCTGTACTGGGTAACAGGTAGGGAAGGAAGGAAGAGATGTCTCAGCTGAGAGCTGAAGGAACCATACGAGTTAACTATGAGTCAGGAGGGACACATTCCAGGCAAGAAAAGTAAAACCATTTCACTTTTAAATAGTGCACTTGAGCTTTAACAAGAGTCAGCATATATAATAAAAATCAATAGCTAGCCTTAATTAAGGACCTACTATGTGCCGAGGCCAAGGGCTGTTCAGTGGATCCTCTTTATCCTCCCCATTCTCTGAAGCAGGCACTATAATTCCGTTTTCAGGGGAGGAAACTAAGGCACCTACCTTCAAGGTCACCCAGCCTGAGAACAAGGCTTAGAGTCGCCTGACTCCAAAGCCTGCGCCAGCCATGGACGACGGACACTTTTGTGCACAGGGATTTTCCACGTTGGCTGCTGGGCAAACAGAGTAGTGCAAAAATTGAATATGAAGATTTTTCATTGATTTCGGCTTAAGATTTTGGGTTATTAGAAAGTCACTTTTTTTTAATTTGCCCTTGAAATTTTTTCCCTCTAGATAATAAAGGAGAATCTGTGTTGCTTTTCTGGGCAGAAACAAACTTGGGCAAATGTTTGCAGGCTGGTTTTCTTTCCTGAACTAAGGTGGTAATGTTTCCGACTCCACCAGGTGTGAAATGTGGGCACATCTCACTCTGCCCCCCATGGAAATCAGCAATGTGACTAGTAAGACAAGCAGCCACTTGCCGCCCAGGTGGCCTGCTGCAGGCCAGATGTTTTACACTGGCCCCTCACTAGGTGCCAGGCCCTGTTTTAAGTGCTTTACACTCATTATCTCACTAAATCCTTACAGTTCCACAAGGTATGTGCCATTGTTACCCCATTTTACAGATCAAGAAACTGAGGCACTATGGATTTAACTCTCTGAGGTTGTGTGGGGTACAGCTGGAAGTCAGACTCAGTCCAAGTTTACAGCCCAAACTGCCCCACCTTTTGTGCCAAAATATTCTCTCTAATCCTACCAGCAAGCCCCTGAGGTGCTTGTTATCTCCATTACAGGCGAGGAAACTGAGGCTCAGCGTGGCTAAGGGTTTCAAGTTCAACAGCTAGCCAAGGCCTCAAAGCCTTTCCCAGCTGGCCTTCAGGCACGAGAGCTAACATTGCACACAGGAAACAAAATGCTGAGGGGCCTACGTACAAATGATGGGGTTTTTAAAAAAAAAGAAATCAAAACCCCTGCAGAGGAGGCCGGGGTGAGGACGAGCAGTGGCCCTGGGTTGAATCAGCCTGCTGGTGAGTCAGCCCAGCCGTGGGCAGGACGGAGGCTGCAGCAAGCCCAGAAGTGGTCAGTCATGTCCCACGTCCCGTCAGTGACTCCCTCGTCACTGAAGAAAGGCCCAGAGCCTGTGCCTTGAAGACCGGTGGGAAGGGTCCCTCCAGAGAAGGCTAGACAAAGGGCTCAGTGCTGCACGTAGACCCCAGAGTCACACCCGGCACACTTGGGAATCGTCTCCTGAGGGGCTGGCAGGAAAAGGAGGCTCCAGGCTTTGGATTTAGGGAGGAGGGTCAGCAGCGCCTCAGAAGTCCACAGCCAGCACCTGCGGCTAAAGGACTGTGAGCATCAGATTAATGGATGACAATTAATGGATGGACGTCGTTCCCTGGAAACTCCCAAGGTGGCTCTTCTGTGACAAGCCCACTTGGCAACATTTCACCCCCCTGAGTTCTGTTCTTCATATTTATACTCTCTGGTCTGCTGGCCTAGACCGTGCTTATGGTTGATTGTCATCCAGGAGGCCCAGGGGAACAGAAAGGGGGTCCCAAAATGTGTGTAGGGGTGTGTGCATGAGCAAATGGGAGATTCCAGGGTCGGATGGGTGGACTATAAATAAGGTGTGCCATAGCCATAAAGAGGGGGTCATAGCAGCCGTTTAAAATCACATTTTTGCAGAATATTTGATGACATCAAGAAAAGCTTACAAGAAAATCCTGATTATCATGCATATATAGTCAAATAACTGGGAGAAACATATCAACATGTTAACCACAGTTACCTCAGAGGGGTGCGATTTACCAGGAATGGTTCTTTTTCAGGCAGTTCTTTATTTTCTGATCTGTTTTACAACCATGCATGTCTTACATCGTCAGGGAAAATGTCATGTAAAGGAACTGTCTACAGTGAATCTGACCTTTGGAGTTAGAGAATCCCAGGTTAGGACACCTACTCCACAAGTGCTAGTTGGGTGATTTGCAACATAATTTGCCACGCAGAGGTTGAATTTCCTCATCTGCAATCCCTGGTTACACAGGATTAAAGGACATAACCACGCGAAGTTCCTAACGCGTGCAGGTGGGAGTTCTTTAAACGGAAGGCCCTCTCCTCCCAGGAGAAGTGTCCTCTGCCCCAGAGGAGGCCCATCCTGGGGCAGGTGGGGATAGATTTGCTCTTGGTCCCTCTCTGCTGAGGCTGGTAGCCAGAGAGAAGGGGTGGGCTGGAAGCCCGTTGCTGAGTGAAATCAAAACTTGTGAAATCCCTGAGTTGCTTTGCTTCCCCACTTGAAAGAGCAGTTGGTCCCATTTGAGAAAGAAGTTGTGGGGAGAGGCCCTGGGGGCAGAATGACGAGGGCTGAGCAAGGCTTCCAGGGCTACCCTGCCTGCCTACGGCCCTCGAATCTGTCTTCTCCAGAACCATCTCTGACTCTGGGCATAAGCGTTCTCTGCACTTCCTGGTAAATCCAAGCATCTTTTTTTTTTTAATGGCAGCTTTATCAAGATATAATTCACCGATTATGCAATTCACCTATTTAAAGCATAAAATCCAATGGTGTTTAGAATAGTCACAGAGTTGTGCAACCACCACCACAATCAATTTTTGAACCTTGTCATCACCCCAAGAAGAAACTCCGTACCCATTAGAGCAGTCCCTCCCCACTCCCTCCTCCCCCCATCCCAGACAAACACTAATTTACTTTCTGCCTCTATGGGTTACTGTTCTGGACAGTTCATCTAAATGGACTCATACTACATGTGGTCTCTCGTGACTTAGCATGTCTTCAAGGTTCATCCATGTTGTAGCATGTAATCACTTCACCCTTTTACGGCCGAATACCCTTCCCATGCACGGATATTCCACATTCTGTTTATCCATCTGCCAGTTAATGGACAGGAGGCAGCCTCTCCCTTCATTTTTTTTTTTTTTTAATTTTTTTTTTGTTTGTAAAATGATATATAATACATATGCATATATGTGTCTCCCTTCATATATTATCTGTAAATGACCTATTGAGCACCTACCTTGCACAAGGCCCTTGACCTAATTTCTAATCCTTACAACAGCCCAGGGAGGCATATCTGTTTCTCCCACTGGACCAATAAAGAAACTGAGGTGCAGAGGTGAAGCGACCCACTCAAGGTCACACATTAGCAAGTGACAGAGCTGGTCTGGCCCTCAGCACTGCCTCCCCATGGGCTCTGCTCATTCCTGCTCTTTCCAACTGGCTCTGAGGCCAGCCCAGGAAAGAATTCACTCATTCTCTCACCGCCCACTGGAGGAGCCTTGATGGACACCACATGGATGGCAAGCCCTGTTAGTCACTGGGCCAGATGGGCCCCAGAGCCGCCTCCTGCAGTCAAGGTGAGGAGAGGGCACCCCAGGAGGAGGCAGGTGCTGCCGTCACCAGGAAAGGAGTGACCTAGTGTGGGGGAATGGAGGTGCTGGAGAGCCCAGGGAAGGATTCCAGAAGAGATGGCATTTTGAGCAGGACCCCGGTGGAGCGAGTGGATTTTCCAGACAGGGACTGGATGAACCACCCACACCAAGGAATCAGGGTGCTCACAGGCCCAGAGGCCAGGAACCTTGGGGGTAGGGGGACTCCCAGGGAAGGAGCCTGTCCCTCTGGAGGTGGGAGGATGAAGAGGTTGGGCAGGAGGTAGCCCTTTAAAGTCTGTGAGCAGGGGAGCAGATGTAGCTCAGCAGTTGACCACCTGCTTCCCATGTATGAGGTCCTGGGTTCAATTCCTGGTTCCTCCACAAAAAAAATAAAAATGCCTGTGAGCAGTGTAACAAGATCAAAGCCATCTATATGAACACTGGTGTCTGTCTTCAGACACAGGTTCCTGGACCCCCAGAAACTGTCCCCTCGGTAGTCCACAGGAAGAAGGAAGAGCTATGCTTCAGACCCCAGAATCAAAGCTCTTGTTCAGCTCTATATCCCCAGCAACTCGAACCAGGACCTGACACGGTGCAGGTGCTCAATACGTTTGAATGAATGAACGGATGGATGGATGCCTGAATGAATGGCTGGATGCCTGAATGAATCTGCCTGCCAGCACCCTCCCTTCCATCTCCTGCTTCACTATCCTCTCCTAGTCCCTGTTCCTGGATAACTGGAAGAAAACACCTGGTATGTTCCAGATTCCCCCATCTTGCCCACCTGCTGTCTCTCTCCCTCCCAGTCCTGCCTCGTGTCCCTTCTCCCTGCTGGTCATGAGTAAATGAAGGCGCAAACACTCAGTGTGCTCCCCCACCACGGGCGAGGCAGTCACAACTACTTTAAATTCTCACAGCCACCCTCAGGGGGAGAAATGACTCACTGCCCTTCCCAGGTGAGGGAAACTGACTCAAAAGGGCTAAGGGACTTGCCCGGCTGCTAAGTGGGAGAGGTGAGACTCAAATCGGGCCTTTCTGATTCCATCCCGTGCATCTAGCTGGGGGTGTGTAGTGGAGGGGGTGGGGGGCAGGTTTCCGCTGACAGTTAAGGGTGTGGGCAGAAAGAGGGGCAAAGGAAGGGACTCCTGGTGGGGGTCTCTGAGCCAGGCCCCAGGGCCAGCTGGGCGGATTCTATACTGACTGCTCCTGCCCCACCCCACCCCACCCCTGGTCCAGCAGCCACACAAGGATGCCACAGCCAGACCCCTCCCCACTACTGTGCTCACTCCCCTGGGGTGGGGCAAGCTACGGGGGAGGGGGGTCCTCAGGAGCACACACATATACACCCCAGGCCCCAAGTCTAGTTGCCTTAAGGCAGAGATGCTTTATTTTTCTATAAAATTATTACCCCGAGAAATATTTTTTAAATACCCAAAGCAAATAACCATCCCCTTGAAGAGGAAAACATCCCAAAGAAGCTTCCTCAGAAAGCCTTCCTGTCACTGTTCTTAACTCCTAGAGAATTAGCTCCAGAAAGAGCCTTAAACTCTCACCCTCTTGTTTTACAGATGGGAAAATTGATGACCAGAGAAGGGTCAGCCCAAGGTCACCCAGCATCTGTGGCTGAGCTGGGACTCGCTCAAGGGCTTTCAGTCTGCTCCCCATTCCCCAGACGCTCACTGCCAGTTCCTCAGCCAGGGCTGTGCCTTGGAGGGAGAGCCGCAGGCTGGGTGGTACTGCTGAGGCCAGGCCCACACTGCTCCTGGAAATTTACCTGGTGGGCAGGGCCCAGGCACACGCAGGCTTCAGGGCCAAGGAGAAGCTAAGAAGTAGGTGGCACACCCCTTCCCCCACGGTCACCTTCCCTCCCCTCCCCTCTGTCTGCCAAGGTCAAGTGCAGGGAGATAGCCCTGCTTTGACACTCAGAACTTCCACATGCCTCTGCTTTGGGTCTGTATGTTATCAACCAGTTTGGCAACTGGGATTTTTTTCTTGCTGATTAGAAGTTGTGGCTGGTAGTTAAATATAAATATGTTTTTGTGTTTTTTGGTAAGAAAAATGGATGGCTACTTAATAAAAGTTGCCTTGGTAGGCAAAGTCTTTCGGACTCCAAGGGTTCTGGAAGGTGGGGAAAGGTTAGGAAAAGCACCCACCCTCAGGGCTGGGGAGTGAAAGCTTCCGAACTAGAGGGCTACAGAGGGTCTTTCTCGTTGAGCCTGGCACTCCCGGTACACCAGGAAGGGGTGGACCACCAGCGTCACGTTCACCTGGAGGGGAGAGAGAGGGGAGTGAGCCGAGTCCCAGGACCAGAGGCTCTCCCCAGCCATGGCCAAGAGGGGCGCTGGAAAGCCCTCTCCACCCGGGACCTGCCCGGTTTCTCTTCTCCTGTCCATTCAGACACCATGGTATCCTAGAGGAAGGGCTTTCCTTTCATTCTGCCCTGTGGGCTGGAGTTGAGGAAGAATAATATGCCCGTTCCCCAGTGAAGAAACAGAAGCCTAGACAGTGTTCAGTGACCGGCCCCAGGTCACCTGGGAAGTCAGTGGCAGAAATGGGGCTAGGTCATCTGATATCACAGGTCCTTCCCGGTTCTTAAATTTTGCCCCACTCCGAACAGCGACTGATTTAAACTTTCCCACACTTGGCTGATCTTTTTTAAATGAGGCAAACAGCGCTGCGCAGGGGTCAGAACACTGAATTCAAGGTCGAAAGACCTGCAGCTCAGCCATGCACCTCTGAGTAAGTCACCTCTCTAAGGCTAAAAAAGAAGCTGGGGAGTCAAGCCAGGCTCCCAGGGCTGGGCCCTGAGCATGCCTCCCAGCCATGCGGAGGGAGGGGTGAAAGTACAGGGCTCTGGCCCTCGGGCCGCGGAGGAAACCGAGGCATGCTGCAGCCTGTGGGCATGCCCTGAGTCGGACAGCATTCAGCATTCCCCTGCAAGCAGGAAATATCTTTGAAGTCTTGTTTTCGCTTGAAACTTTGTGAGGATTTGGCATTCCACCCCAGAAAATGTCTATTTGTTTCCACCCAAAAAGAATATATTTTCTCCCCGAATCTCTAAGAAGCTGCACCATGTTACATCCTGTGGCTTCAGCGACCCCCAGGACAAGGTAAGGGCTCCCACGCGACCCAGTTTGAGAAGCAGAATTTTTCCTTTGGGGACCTCATCCAGTCCCCTCGGCCAGGTGCTGGGGCGCCCCCTGCTGGGACCTCACGGAGTCACCCCAGTCTGGCAGATCCTTATTGGCCAGACCTGCTGGGGAAAAGCAGATCAGGGACCCCCCACTCACCCCGCTGCTGTACTTACGTAGAACGGGTCGTCCTGCAGGGGCCCTTTGATGAGGGTGAAGATGGGGAACTGGAGCAGGGACACGACGGCTGACAAGGTCATCACTAACCCAGACAGCTTCCCAAAGTGCTCTGAAGGGAAACTGGGGAGAGAAACGCAAGGCCTCCGGTGAGCTTCGGGAACCCTCCCCCCAAGCAGGGGCCTGGCCTCGGGGGGACTTTGTCACCCACTTGCTTCCTGACTCCCCTCCCAGGACTGCCCTTCACCTCCCACCCACCCACACAGCCCTCCCTGCTTCCCCTTTGCCCAGACATTAAAACCTCAGGAAACAAAGAAGGCCCCCTGCTGGGCCCCAGGAAAATAGCAGGGACCCAGACACAGGCTGTGCCCCCAGGGAGATCTCCAAGGAACAGAGAGACACGTAATCAGTCCATCACGTGCCAACGTGTGCCCTATCAAAGAAAGCAAGAAGAGAGTGCCATGGGCACAAAGAAGGAATGGAACTTTCTTTCCAACTCTTTCCCTGCAGAGTTGAAACAAAAGTAACACATGGGCTTTGAAGGGTGAATAGGAGTTCAGCAGGTAGATAATGGGAGGCAGAGAGGAGGTGACATCAGATGCAAAGGTTCAAGTACATGAACGCTCCATCCCTCCCACCAGCCTCCACCTCCAGTTATCACCTCCTCCAAGTATCACCCCTCTACACCCGCCTCCAAAACCCTGTCTCCCTTCACCTGACCACCTCCAGGCCCATCCTCACCTCCCATTTTCTTTACCTCCAGCACACTTCCCTTTGCCTCAGTGTGTCCAGCATCATGTCATACCTGCCCCCAAGCCCACTTACGCAAGAGTGAGGAAGGCAGCATTGCCTCCATAGAGGAAGGAGTGGCTGATCACTTGCAGGATGAAGGTGACGTACTGGAGGGGGAGGACGGGGACCGAAGCACAGAGGGCTTGGGATGTCAGGGCCAGCGAGGGCACTGCTGAGCAAAGGGCCACCACCGAGGCTGAAGAACCTGGTCCAGAGGGAAGAGGGGAGGCTGGCTGGAGGTGAGCACAATAGAGGGCAGGGAGGGGTGGGGGCAAGAAAGGTGGAGAAAAGGGAGGAGCCACCATCCACCAACTGTTCAACTATAGAGACCTGGGCCTCATCCTTGAATGCTGTTTCTCTTTCTCCCACATGCCCCCTAGGGCTGGGCACTGAGTATCTCCAATCCATCAGTAAATGTTGGCAATCACCCTCCTAAATGTCATTCAGTGTGTCCCCTCCTTTCCATTCCTGGTGACCTGCCCTAGTTCTAAGCCACTGTTAACTCACTCAGGGGTGACTTGATGACCTCCTAACAGGTTCCACATCTGCTCCTCCCTGCTCCAACCCATTCTTCAGATAGAAGCCAGACATTCCTTGTAGCGTTACTGATAATAGCAAAAGACTGGAAACTATCCAAATAGCCATGAGTTAGGCACTGCCAAGGCAACTGTGCTGCAGCCTCAAAACGGAGAACTAGGCAGGCAACTAGACAGGAACTCGGCAGGTAATTCAAAGGAATGATGAGAGTTTCCTGCTATGGAATAACCTCCAGAATAGATGGTTACACAGAAAGAACACTGCAGAACAGTGTGCACAGTATATGCTATCTCTTATCTAAGAAAGAGGCAAATAAGATATATATAGAATATTTGTATTAAAAATAATAAAAATGGTTACCTAAAGAAAGAAAGAAGGAATGAGGTACAGGGACTGAGCTGGAAGCCAAGCTTCTTTGAATATATCTTGTTTCATAGTTTTGGCTTTGGCACAATATAAATGATTGACAAGTAACTATTTAAAGAAATAACATTAAATAAAAATAATAGGAAAAAAAGCAAGCAAAGCAATCCCAAAAATCAGAAACAAAATAAAATAAAACCAATGAACATAACTCTATATCAAGATGGTGACTCTTAAAAGTAATTTGACTTATGCATCTCTTTTGGGATATATCCTAAGGCTAAGGCTAAGGCTAAGGCAGACAGGAAGGGTAAACAGCATTTGGCAATCATATTGTTATTAATGATATTAACATTAATACTATATAAATTATATAGAGTATATAAATATAGAATAATAGGTGACAGATACATACATACATAAACTATACATATGATATTGTTAGGAACCAAGATTTTCAGAGTAAAAGAAATCAAGGAAGTAAAATCTGAATTAAAATAGTATTAACTATCCTTGATGTATCTTTCCCTTCAGAAAAATTATGTGGAGCTTAACTCTGTCCAAGATCCAGAAGTAATGACAACCAAGAGCAGTTAGATACCCTAGCATCCCGACTGCAGTCTCTAAATACCATTTCCCATTAAAGACTCAAGGTCTGGGGCAGGAAACATACTCAGTGAAATGAAGCTGAAAACCTCTGTGCTGCAAAGAAAGGACACTATGTAAAACTATAGTGGGATGTTCTAATGGGATGATCTCAAAAGGACACAAAGGCTAGACTGATACAGTTCCCAGTGGCCAAAGATGGGACAATTTGAGCATCAAGAAGAAGCATGACAGCAATGAACTGAAATACATCAAATATACTAAAAATGAGACTTAAAAAAAAAACAACTAGTAGCCACCGCTGGAGGTTGCTAGGGCACTAACTCATTATTCAGAAAACTGGTAAATAGAGGAGAAAACCAAGCATTTATTCTGCCTTTCCCGCATAAACTGTATTTTAGGATTAAAAAAAATAGTTAATGAGAAAAAGTTTTTCTTTCTAGAGGAATTCCAGCTATTAAACACAAAAGGAAAGGTAAAAATAGAAAAACCATCATTTACAATGATGAGTGGGCCTAGGCACTGATCATCAATGCCTGCTAAAATCATTTGGTATAGGGTTGATGGGATACTCTGTAAGGAATGTCTCAGGCTGACAATGTCTGAACCCACTGATCAATCTTAGCACGATCAGAAGAAAGACAACAGATTCCAGGGGCTGGTGATGGGATATCATAAGAAGGCCACAGTCCCACCTCTAAATTACTCTTTCCAAAAAAAATTTAAACTGAGTCTCCATGAGCCTCCAATCTTACTTTCTGCTTGCAGGAAATACCCAATCAAAGAAATATTTTGACATGAATACCAAAAGGATGCCAAATCCAAAATGTGGGAAATTCAACAGGACAAATGACCCAGTTTCTTCAACAAATAAATGACAAGGGTAAAAGATGGATACTGTTAACATTTTTTTAAAAAAGGCACAATCAAACACATTGTGTGGACCACATGTGGATGCTAATTTGAACAAACTGTAAAGAGATATATTTGAGACAAATGGGGAAATTTGAACAGTGACTATATATTAGATAATATTAAAAAATTGTCATGGGTTTTTAGGTGTGATAATGATATGGTTATGTTTATGCAAAAGAGAACTTATTTGTTAAAGATATATACTGACGGATGTATTTACAGATGAAATGATGTGATAGCTGAGATAGCCTTTAAAATTCTCCAGCAGGGGAGTGGGGTAGGGGGCATAGGAGGTGAAACAAGAAAGCAGAAAGTTGATAGCTGTCAACTTTTGTCCCCACTCCCCTACCCCCACCAGTTAAAGTATCTCAGCATCCCTCCTTTTCTTCAAGGATCATGCCCAAACACCTCGCCGTGGCGTGCAGCCAGACACCTTCTTGCCCCTCTCCCCTTCTCTTCTATTTACCACACCCCCTTCCCCACCCCCACCGCTCTGCGCCTTGGCCAGCCTGAATCGCTTTCCAATTCATGTTTCACTCTCTTCTTCATCACCTTGGCCCCACTATATTTCTGTCACACTTTCCCCAGACCCTTGCTCTCCATCTGCTCACTTCTTTCTCATCCTCCAGGTCTCAGCTCAGATGCCACTTCCTCCAGGAAGCCCTCTCTGACACCAACGTCATCCTCACCAAGGTCAGCTTATGAGCCCTGCTTTGTGCCCTCATGGATCCCTGCAGGTTTACTTCATGGATTGTGATTGCTTGTTGCTTGTCTTTCTCCACTCTCTACACTGGAAACATCTGGCTTGTCCGTTGTTGAATCCCAATACCCGGCACTACGGCTGGCACATAATTGGCAATCCATGGCTAGTGGCTGAACGATGGAATAAGCTCAAGCAGGAAAGGGTAAAGAACGAAAGAGAAGAAGCGGGGCGTGGAGGTAAAGGAAGATCTCCCCACTCCTGGTCCCCAGGGTCCCAGGTCTCACCCGTCTTTCTCGCTTCCTTCTGGTACTTCTGTTTAAGCTGGTCCATGAGCAAGCCGTTCCAGGGGGCACACAGCACTCCAAAGAACTGAGTGATGGCAAATGCATTTGTGTAGGTGCTGACTGCAGAGGGCACAGAGGGGTTGGGTGATGAGAAAGAAAATACCAGAACTGCCTGAGAGGAGAGGACTCTCCCAGTCTGCCCCTTCCCTGGCTGCCCCTCCACCCACACCCCCATTCCCTGTGCCCCTGGAGGCTCTGAGTCCTCAGCGGGACACACAGGTGGGCTCTCTCCCCGCCCCACCACGTACCTAGCGCCCTGTCTCCCCTGGCCAGGTTGGTGAGCAGTGAGTTGAGAGTGCTGATGAAGAGTTAGTGCCACAGCTGTATCACAGACAGCCACACCAGGTGCCAGGCAAAGCGCCGAGAGAAAGCATACTTCCAGAAGGAGTGGACTTCCGGCTGCTGCCCCGGCATCTCTGTCGGGAAACGGGGGAGCTAGCCTCAATGACAAGGAAAGGAGGGCAGGGGTGGGGAGGCGCAAGAGTGTAGATTTCGTCATGGGACAGTCCGAGGTCCGTCCTGGTCTCTCGGAACTCATCGCGTGCTCTCCAAGCTGCCTGCCGCTCACACGCCCCCACCGCCCCACCCCGGTCATCTCAGACCCTCCCCACGCTCAACTCTGTCCACCGAAACCCAATGTGTCTTTCCTACCCTATACTCAAAGGCAGGTCTCTCAATAATTCTTTCCAGACTTTTCTTAGCCAGAATGGTGAAAAGAGAGACAAGGAGAGGAGAAAGTGAGAGAGAGGGGGATCTGTGGTAGGCAGCTCTGGTTTGGGGCTGCTCCACAGCCGTGGCCTGTCTTTTGGTGCCGGCGCCCATGTTTCCTCTAGAAATCAACCCCCTCCCTCTTCTCCAAGGCCCGCAGGGAGGGTGCACTAAATGCCCCGTCCCTCACCCGGGAGTGGGGCCTCGTGACCCAGATGGGCCAACAGATGATTCTCCGGAGTGGCAGCCTGGCCGTGATTTCAGGCTGGGGTCCCCGAGGCGTCCCCGTTCTACTCTCCCTGGAGCCTGGCAAGTTAGTTTTCCCTTGATCTGGGAAGCCTCCTTGAGTCCTACTCTTATTTCCACTTTAATTAGCCAGCAGTGGTTTGTGATGCTTACAACCAAGGACCCAAAACCTACAGAGGAGGGAAAGGAGGCAGTGATGGAGATGGGACAGCAAGACAGGGAAGACCTAGGAGACCCGCAGATATGGGGACAAATAAGCCAGATTGAGTGAAATGGCATCACAGCGCAGAGTAGGACAGCAGAGCAGGTGGAAGGGAAGGCCAATAGTGGAAAACAGACTTCAGGGGGATATGATGAGATGAGAGAGAGAGGAAAGAGGGACAGAGAAAAGAAAAAGAACTGCCAGTCCTGCTAACAACTCACTGTGTAACCCTAGGCAAGCCCTGCCCCTCTCTGGAGCCTCTATAAAGTGGGGGGAGGGGTGGGGGTGACAAGATGAGCCTTAAAGTTCTTTCTCCGCCTGACTTTTCCGGATTCTGAGGCCCTGAGGGAGTCCTGGACATGAGGTGCCAGGTCAGCCACAGGAAGAGGCCAGGTCTGGAAGTGGAGATGGCTTGATGGGCAGAGCTCACCTTCCTTCAGTGAAAGGAGCTCCTTCGACTGTTGCTCCATCTTTTTGGCCTCAACGGGTTTCTTAGTCTCCTCTCCAGTGTCATTCCCAGAGCACAGGCTGTGGAAACAAGAACTGTGAGCCGAGCCCAGGGTCCAGGCTGGAGAGCACCGTGCAGTGCTGCCCGAATTTCGCTGCAAGCTCCCACCACCTGGGGAGCTTTTAGCACTCCTGAGGGCCAGGTCACACTCGGACCGATTAATCCAGAGTTCCCTGTTTTTAAAAGATCTCCAAGTGATTCTAACATGCAGCAAAATTTGGAATCAGTGGCAGCATGGAAGAACGGGACATGCCTGGGTTCAAGCGCCAGCTCGAACTCCTCCTGGACGTGGGAGCACTGCTCAGACTTCACAATTCTGGGCCTTGTTTTTCTCATTTGGAAAGTGGAGGTGAAGATATCTGTCTGAGAGGAATATTGCGAGGATGAAATCAGAGAGCACAAGGGGTCTGGCAAATGGTAGGTGAGCAGCAAACGCATGACCTCCCCCTGCTCCTGAAGGTGATTAACTGCGAAAATGGCTGCATTTCTTCACCTCCCCCTGTATCCCCACCCTTTGCGACCCGACTTTGAAGCTCTTCCCAGCACGGGGTGGCAACTATTTCCCTGCCACCTGAGCCTCATGAACTGCTTCAACTAATAGAATGCAGCAGAAGCGATGTGCTAACCCCAAGCCTAAGTCTTAAGAAGCCTTGTGCATTTCTGCACTCTCTCTTGCGACCCTGAAACCACCATGTGAACAAGCCCAAGCTAGCCTGCTGGAGGATGAGAGCCATGTGACTCAGCCATCCCCATCACCCCGAAAGACTAAGTAAGAGACAAACCACATAGGACTTAGGTCATCCTAGACAAGACAGCCCTAGCTGACCTACCAGGTGATCCCAGAACCATGAACAAACCCTGTCAAGATCATCCAAGACTGGCCCTGATCAGCATAACTACCCAGCTACCTTGAGATTTGTGGGAAATAGAAATGCTTAATATTTTAGGCCATTGAGTTTGGGGGTAGTTTGTTATGCAGCAATAGCTAACTCATATATGCCTGTACTAGTCTTCTTTTCCTGTGACAGGTTTCCTATGCCCTACTATAACCATGTCTGTCCCACTCCCTTCTTCC
>JAQZBX010025731.1:11389-29463 GCA_029593785.1 Cabassous unicinctus | reverse complement strand
TACTATCAGACATGAAAAAAAAAAAAAAAATGAAAGGAATAAGAAAAACATAGAGAACCTTAGCATTAGGTCACTTCTCCCTTATTCAGAACTTTGAGTCCGTCTCTGTCCAGTTCATTCCAAGGCAGCCTAAGATTGCAGATATCACTCGACTTTGGCCTACCCTGCAATGAGAGCCTCTGTGTCCAAATAGCATCTTTAGAGGGGGAAAGCATTTTTACAAGAAGTGGAATTCCATTTAACACTGATGTCAGAGGCAAGACTTCTCTATGAAGCAATTCACCATACTCAGAAGCTGTGATCTGAATCCGATATCCTTATGTTTATGACAAAACGAAACACTTAATAATGGAACTCTAGTCCTCTCAATGTTAATTGCTCCCTGATTGTAAATCAGGCATATTTGAAAAGTTCATTAATTTCTTCTTGCCCCAAGAACAATATAGTGAAATATTTTATTTCAACCACAGTTTACATTTTCCAGAACACACAGTTTTTTAAAAGCCCACATTCCATTCATTTCAACTAATTCACTGAACACCTGTTATCTATTGCTAACATCAAATTTCCTCTCTTTAGCAGTTCGCATTTCTTTACATTTTTAATAATTATTAAGAAATCATTTCTGAAGACCAGGAAAATGTTAATATGTTCTTGTAATTCCTGAAAGACCCATGACTTTGATAACTATTTAATAGAGGGAGATATTATGCAATTTTCACTCCACACCACAGCATTTATCAAGTTCCTATTATGCACTAGGCATTGTACTTGATGCTGGGAATATGAAGATTAATAAAACAGAGAGTGTGAGTTGGAGATAAAGTGTAACCATTTTAGTACAAACTTAAGTCCTAGATAAAAGTACAAACAAAGGTCAGTGAGTGGTTGTGAGAAAACAATGCGGAGAGACATAGAATATGCGTCCTTTGAAAACTATATTTGTAGTTGATGTAAAGTTTACTTGCAATATTTATCATCATTCCAGCTTTAGATAGTAAAGTTAGACTAAATAATAATTAAGTTAATTAAAATCTCATCAGTGTCCACATTCCTACAATTTGCTACATTTCACCTCTGTCCCTTGGTTAAGAGTAACAATTGTGTTTATGGAGTCAAGGGTGGGGGTGGAAGGTGCTGAAAGAGATGGAATTCTGCAGCGCTGAACAGCAACCTAAAACAGAGACAGGCTTCCTGTGTCCAAATCTAGTTCTGTTCCCATATCAGTTGATATATATACATGTGCAAGTTTGGCCAAACCTGTCAAATATCCAGCAGTACTGACAACATTTGATTGTATCACATAACAAGAAGTCTGTGGGGAGGTGAATCCAGGTTTAGCATGACAGCCCAAGAACATCTTCAAAGCCCAGGCTCTGTCCACTTTAAACTCTGCCCCTCCCCCCCACCCACCCAGCATAATGACTTTCTTACTTGCGTTTGTTGTCCCATGGTTGCAAGGTGGCTGCCACAGCCTGAAGTATAACATCTTTATACTGTCATCCCAAGTAGGAAGAAAGAAGAAGACAGCAGAAAATGTGCTTTCCACTTATCGAGGAGAGACACTTTCCAAAAAGCCCCCCAGCAGACATCTCCTTATATCTCATTGGTCAGAAATGGGTCACATGGCCATCTGTGAAGGAGGCTTGGAGCATGTGTAAAAGGAAGAACAGGATAACCAAGACTGGTTTAAGTCTGGTATCATTCATCTCCCTGGAACTGGGCTAGGGGCATACTGTCAACCCAAACTACCAGGGTTCTGCTCAAAAGGAAGACAATAGGGGATGAGTGGCAACAGACAGTGACTGCTACCACTCATAATGTGACCTTGGGCAAATTGCTGAGCATCTGTGCCTCAGTTTCTGCAGCAGTAAAATGAAGGCAGTAATAGACCTTAATTCCTAGGCTTGGGATGAGAATTAAATCACATAACCCATGCAAGTGCTTGAATAATGCCTGGTACCTGGTAAGCCCACAATAGTTACCAGTTATTTTTAAGAAAAAACACTATATTTCCCAAAGTACTTGATTTACAGTCACATTCCTCAGATTCCCTGGATAGCACAATTGCAGAAGATACAGAACTGGAAGACATTAATTCCAATCTTCAGAGGAGAGTTCTTTCCACCAAACCTATGGCCTTCTGTGATACAGTTTAGACCCCTTTTATTATTTATGTATTTCTAAATATTATTTTATTATTTATTATTATTTATATATTTATTAGACCTGCAATATCCTCCAATCTTTCCCTATTCTTTCATTTTTTCTCTCTCCCTTTTTGCCACTTTTTTTCACATCTACTCTTGCATCCTCTTTTTCGCACAGGTTTCTTTTCTCTCTCACAAGCCTTTGCCCTTCCTTTCAGGCCACAGAATTATCATTGCTTCACCCTGCTCCAGACTTCAAGGCTAAAAAGGATGCTGACCCCCACACAAGACTCTTCAGATTTCTGTGAAACAATTAACCTCCAAGGGCTAATAAGTTATATATTCACAGCTGGGTCAATCTATTCAACATGTGTGAAAGCATAAGTAATTCATGAGCCAGGCAATAGTCATGCACATATGGTGCATCTATTAGCTGATAAACATAATCTGTTGCATTAATTTCTTTTTACTATATCACTATCATAAAGGTCAGTGGAAATCATTTTTTAGGGAAAGGCATAACCTTTCAATTTAACAAAATGAATTTTTTCACCACTGTTTTTTAAAGTGTAGGGCAGTGATGGGACAAATAGCTTAAGGAATGAGCTTTGAAAGAAGAGATTTTTTCCCAAGGAATTACTCAGCAAGACAGAACATTTATTTATCATTTCAAATAAAGGCTGAACCAGGCTCCTGTGGGAGCAACGAATGGAACACAGCGGAGAAAGAAACCTAGAGAATGTGAGTTCTACGAGCTTTGGAGATGAGGAAGCAGGGGAAAAAGTCAATGAAAGAGAATTCACATACTGTATATTTAAAGTTTTTCGGAGAAGTCTGAAACATCTGTTTTTCCAAATGGTAGCTCCAGCTTTAGTGTGCAATAAAATCTTTCTTCACTTTCCATTAAAACCAAATGGTATGACTTCTGAATGTCAGCAAAATCCCTGTATTTCTTTCTCTTAATTGTCATTTGCCTTTAAATTAGCACAAAAAGGAAATGATCCCCACTCTTGCCTAGCGTGTGCAGAGATGGGAAGAGGAATGGAGGCAGAAATTAAAGCCAAGCTGTGTTAAAACCACACCCCTCCCTTCACTCATTCTTTCCCAGCTTTCCCTCTCAAGAGGAAAGAGCCCAGGGTTGCCTGCGGCTGGATACAGGGGGAAACAGCAGATGTTTGGTTTACCCTCGTTTCCCTCACAGGTAAGTCAGGTTGATGCGATGACTCCTCTGAAGAAGGAAGTTAACTGTACCTGATATTCCTGTGTCTGCCCATCTGGAAAGCCTTAGCAGGGATCAAAATCTTAAATGCCTATACAGGCCAGAAGGGTATAAATAATGGCAAAAAGGGCTACATGTAAAATAACAGAATTCTAAACCACTAGTTTTGAGACTAAATGGTAATAACAGTACAGGGCTGCTAAATAAAGTATGCAGTGATAAAAAATGAGAAAGATATGTATGTACGTATGTGGATTCTCCAGGATATATTGTAAATATTGCTGGGGGAAAGGGGGAATAAGGCACAGTGCACTAACATAGCTTGTTATCTTTTTTGTCAGATGAGAGAAGATTATACATACAGATATAAAAGTATCAAACCAGAAAATAGTGGTAAAATAATTGCTTACCTGTATGGAGGTAGAAATGGGGTGGACAGGGTAGAGGGGATTACATGAAAGTGAGATTTATCTGACTATAAGTAGTTTTGAATTTGAACTGTATACATGTTCTACCTGTTCAAAACATAGAAATTTAATCCCCAAAGGGGGAAAAAAACCCACAAGTAAATTTGAAATAAAACTGAAACAAATTGGCCTGTGTATCTTATGGGTGACGTATTATACAGAGAAAATAATTATTTCAAGTGGCTTTTGAACACAATACTCCTACTGTTCATCTTCAGTGGAACATATTCTAAAGACAAAAAAGAAATACATTTTTAAAAGCCTAAAATTCTCTGAATACTTTTCTGGTATTTATTTATTTTTTTCCCTTGTATTACAATTATTTTATTTTTTTATTTTTTTATTGTGGGTAAAAATCAAATTTTTCACAATACAAACCAATAAAAAATATGTAACGCTTCACGAATTTGCGTGTCATCCTTGCTCAAGGGCCATGCTAATCTTCTCTGTATCATTCCAATTTTAGTATATGTGCTGCCGAAGCAAGCACTGGTATTTTAATTTTGAACCTATTGTGCATAACTTATAAAATACAGCAAATAAGTAAATATATTAATGTTATTGGGAATCAAGATTTTCTATGTAAAAGAAAAGAGATACAAATATAAAATTTTAAAAGTTAAGAGAAACCCTGCTGTATTAGCCAAAAGGGGTGTTGATGCAAATTACCAGAACTCTGCTGGCTTCTATAAAGGGTATTTATTTGGGGTAGAAGCTTACAGTCACATGGCCCTAAAGAGTCCAGCTCAAGGTACCATAGGAGGTACTTTCTCACCGAAACCCATTGGCCACGTGTTGAAACAAGATGACTGGCAATTTCTGTGAGGGTTCAGCCTTCCTCCTTTCCTCTTAAGGCTCCTTAGTCCCAGTTTCTTCTGATCTCAGCTGTAGGCTGGCACAAGGCTCATTTCTCTCCCCTGGACTTGATTCTTTCTGGGCTCAGCTGCCCTGGTCTCTCCACAAGATCAGCTGTAGACTATCAGGCTCTCTCTCTTGTTGTGTCTATGGAGCTGTCTCTATTCCTCTGCGTTCTTCTATGTATTTACTTCCCAGGGCTCCAGCATCAAAACTCAAGCTCTGACCTCTGCCTTTGCATTTTCACTGTGAGTCCCCACCCACCAAGGGCACAGGGACTCAATGTCCTATTGATGTGGTGGAAACAAAGCCCTCATTTTAATTTAATCAAGTAAAAGTGAAACCTCTGAACTTAATACAATCAAAGGGGAACACACCCAGAGGAACAGACCAGTTTACAAACATAATCCAATACCTATTTTTGGAATTCATAATGCCAAACTGTTACACCTGCAATATTAAATTTGAATTAGGAGTATCAATATTAACTCATGATTTAAATAAATATATTTCTTAACTTGGGCTATGGAAAGTGCTTAGATGCAATGACACTCCAGTGGCAAGGAGCTCACTGAGTACACAGATCTTGGTGTTTAAATACTGTTTTCCACTGAAAGGTCCTCAGGCTCTTTGGAGAAACAGCTGATTCCAGATCTGGGCCAGGGAAAGTACAAGGTGAGCTTGGGATATGTTATTGAGCCCAAAAGCAGGGAAGTGCTCAAAGAATGATGGGGCCATCTCAGAAGGACCCAGAAGCAAGCCAGATTGAAGGTGTTCCCCTTGGCCAAATTAAGAGCAGTTTGAATGCCAAAAAATTAATGATTGCAATTGATTATAAAATATTGAATGAATGAGAACTTACAAGTTCATAGAACTAGTAAAAGAAAATGAGAAAAAGACTTTTAAATAACGGCCCTAATCATGCTCAAAGAGCTCAAGGAAAATGTGGACAAAGAACTAAAGGAAATCAGGAAAATGATAAATGAATACAAAGAGAATGTCAATAGAGAGATGGATATTATGAAAAGGAACCAAATAGAGCTGAGGACCACAGTAACAGAAATTAAAAAGTCCCTGGGGAAGTGGCTGTGGCTCAAGCGATTAGGCTCCCGTCTACCATATAGGAAGTCCAGGGTTCAATTCCCAGGGCCTCCTGGTGAAGGCGAGGTGGCCCACACGGCAAGCTGGCCCAAGTGGAGAGCTGGCCAGTGCAGAGGGCGGGCCCAAGCAGGAGTGCTGGCCCAAGAAGAGAGCTGGTGCGGCAAAATGATGCAACAAAAAGAGACACAGAGAAGAGACAATAAGAGATGCAGCAGACCAGGGCGCTGAGGAGGTAAAAGAGATTGAGCACCTCTCTCTCACTCCAGAAGGTCCCAGGATCAAGTGCTGTCTAAAGAGAAGACAAGCAGACAGCACAAAAACAATGGGGGGTGGAGGGTGGGGGTGGGGGTGGGAATAAATAAATAAATAAATAAATAGGTCTTAAAAAAAAAAGGAAGTCCCTGGATGGGTTCAGCACAGATTGGAACTGGCAAAAGGAATCAGTGAACTTGAAGGCAAGACAATCAAAATCACAGTCTGAAGATCAGAAAATAGAACGAAGGAAAGTGAACAGAGCCCACATAGCAATAAATGCATTGTGAGAGTCCCAGGAGGAGAAGAAAGAGAGAAGGGGGCAGAGAGAATATTAATAAAAAAACACAAAGTGGCTGAAAACATCCCAAATTTAATTACAGACATGAATATACACATTCAAGATGCTCAACAAACTCCAAACAAGATAAGCCCAAAATAGCTGTCCATGTGCCAGCTAGGCCCTGAATCGCAGCAGAGTTGCAACACCTACTCTCTAGTTCACTAGACTCACCCAGGATGACTAACAAGGAGATGATGATGGACAGTGACCATCCCAAGGAACCAAGAGAGTCTACAACTGCAAGCAAGAGAGTCCCCATCCTCTGTCCCATGGGACTGAAGCCCCCTCTCAATTAGAGGTGGAATGGGCATCAACATCCCAGAAGCCTCAGGATTGGGGAATGAACTATGGACTAAAGTAACCTTACTGGTATTCTACTATAGACTTGTTGTGATTCTAGCAATAGAAGAAATTATATCATTAATGTGGAGGCAGTAGCCACTGGAGGTTCTGAGGGCAGGGAGAAGGAAAAACAGGTGAAATACAGGGGCATTTTTTGGACTTGGAAATTGTCCTGAATGACATTACAATGACACATACAGGCCATTACATATCTTGACATAACCTACAAAAATGTGCGGGAGAGAGTGTAAACTACAATGTAAACTATAATCCATGCTTAGTGGGAATGCTCCAAAATGTTTTCATAAATTGTAATGAATGTACCATATTAATGAAAGCTGTTGTTAATGTGGGAAAATGTGAGGGGTGTAGGGAGCAGGACATATGGGAGTCCCCTATATTTTTATGTAACATTTATGTAATCTAAATATCTTTAAAAAAATTTTTTTTTAATATTTTAAAAAGATAAACCCAAAATAGACCCACACCACAGCACATTAAAATCAAACTCTCAAAAGTCAAAGATAGAGAGAATTCTAAAGAGAGATTCTTTAGAATTCTAAGAGAGAAGCAGTATGTCATGTACAAAGGAGCCTGATAAAATTAAATGCCAATTTCTCATCAGAAACCATGGAGGTAAGAAGGCAGTGGGAAGACATATATAAAGTACTGAAAGCAAAAACAATTGCCAACCAAGAAGTCTATATCCAGCAAAATTGTCTTTCAACAATGAGGGAGAGATTAAGGCATTCTAAGATAAACAAAACCTAAAGGAGTTCATAGCTACTAGACCAGTCCTATAAAAGATGTTAAAGAGAATTTTGCAGGTTAAAAGGAAAAAACAATAGACAATAGATTGAAGCCACACAGAGGAATAAAAATCTCCAGTGAGAGTAACAACATGATAAATATATACTTTCATAATTTGGGTTTATAACCTCACTTTTTAGTTCCTACAGGATCTAAAAGGCAAATAAATACATAAAACGTAATGAGAAATCAGTGGTTTTGGACTTTGCTGTATAAACACGTAATCTGTCACAAGAACTACATAAAGGTGGAGGGATGGAAGGGTATAGGAACATTGTGTATACCACTTGTAACCGTTGGGGAATTTGATGTAATTATGAATTCCAAAAATATAATTGGATCATGCCTGTAATCTGATCTGTTAATCTGGGCATGATTGAATTATGATTAGGGCGTTGACTGGGCCATGTCAGTCAGTAGGGCGCTGAGCCCCACCCCCTGGTGGGTGGGGAATTGAATATAAAAGGCAAGGCAAAGAACAGAGTTGAAGCAGTCTTTTGAGAAGCAGCTTTGATGTTGGAAAGAAGGCCCCAGGAGAAGAGAAGCAAACTGTTCGCCTGATCGCCTATAGCTGACCTTGTGGAGGAAACAGGAGCTAAGCCTGGAGAGAAACACAGCCCCGGGAAGAGAGGAACCCCAGAAGCCTGAACTCTGGGCAAATGTTGGCAGCTGTCTTGCTCCAACACGTGACCATGGACTTTGGTGAGGGAAGAAACTTATGCTTTATGGCCTGGTAACTGTGGACTTCTACCCCAAATAAATACCCTTTATAAAGACCAACCCATTTTTGGTATTTCACATTAGCACCCCTTTGGCTGACTAATACACCACTGAAGTTAAGTTGATATTAAAGCAAACAAGTTTTTTATAGATTTAGGATGTCAAAATTAAGCTTTCTGGTAACTACAAAGAAAATATTGGAAAATATGCAAGTTCATAGCAACAGAAATTAGAATACAGGTTCTTAGGGATGGAGGATAATTAATGCATAATGGTGTAGGGTTTCTGTTTAGGGAGATGGGAAAGTTTTAGTAATGGAAGGTGGTGAGGGTACCACAAATTGTGAATGTAATTAATCCCGTTGAGTGGTATGCTTGGGAGTGGTTAAGATGGGAAACTTTATGTTGTATATATGTACCCACAATAAAAAATAAAGACCAACTAAAGAGACAATGCCAATTAAAGGTAATTCATGATCCTGGAGGGGATCTAACACGGGAGGAGAAAAGGCTCAAAGGGACGTTATTGGGATATAAGAAAAACTTGGAATGTAAACTGTATGCTTTATATCAAAGTTAAATTTCTTGAACTTGATAAGTGCATTTAAGGTGGTTACTTAAGTGAATATCCTTGTTCTTAGGAAATGTACACAGAAGTATTATATGGTCAAGGAGCATGATGTATTTAATCTACTTCAAGTGTTCAGAAAATAGATTGATAAATAGATAGACAGATGATAGATGAATAGAATGAAACAGTAAATGTGCCAAAATGTTAAAACTGGTGTTTCTGGGTATCTGGGGCATAGGGCCATGTTGGAGTCCTCTGTATGGGGTTTATATTATTTTTATAACTGTCCTTTAAGTTTGAAAGTATCTCAAAATCAAAGGTTAGAAAAAGAAAAGAAGACAGAAAAACCTCTCTTGGTACCACTGAAAGTGACTATAACAGCAATACCTAACTTTGAAAATTACCAAAAAAGAATTAAGCACTTCACCTGCCTTTTTTTTAGTAAGAACTGTAATTCATCCCAAGTAGATGAGGAAAGCTGTTATTTATAGAGGTATGCCTGACAATAAAGAAAAAAATTAGAAAATTGAAAATCACCATTTTTCAGCTCTCAATTAAATAATTAATACAACTTAATAATCATCAATGGATGCTATTATCATTAAGTAAAAAAGGTTGTTGTGGAACAGATTATTTATACCTTGCCTAACAGATTGCTCGTACTTTTCAAGGGAATCACATACCTTTACAATAGGAGGACCTGTAGGTCATCACCTTAGCCAAGTGATCATATTTAGCATCATTATAGTTGGATAACTTGGCATTATGTACCTCCTGATAGAAGCAATATGAAGTACAAATCACCTATGAAAAATCCCTGTCAAAAATGTTTAACCTAAATCCAATCCGGCCTTTAGACCTAATTTCCAGTTTACTGGAAAAATTGGAGAGAACAAGTTAAGTAATACCACAAGGGAACAATCATACAAATCTAAAATATGAGTTATTCTACCAGAAAACTGACCTGGACTCTTCTAAAAGTCAATGTTATGAAACAAAACAAACAAAACAAAATTTGAGGAAGTGTTCTTGCATAACTTGTTTAACCAAATGCAATGAGTGAAACTTGATTGTATACTGGTTCAAAAAAGAAAAGCTCTCAACGACATTTTGAAGACAAGGAAATCTGAATCAGAACTAGATATTAAATGATATTAGGGAGCTATTATTAATTTTCTTCAAAGTGATAGTAGTATTTTAGTTATATCAGAAAATGTCCTTATTTTTAGGAGTTGTATAATATTTGAGTGAAGTCTCAAAATATCCACCTCCTGATTTCAAAAATTCAGACATACAGAGATGGTACATAGATTGATCATATATAGAAATGATTAAGTTTGAGATAGATTATTCAAATATGGCAAAATGTTGATGATTGTTGAATCAAAGTGTTTGACATTTGTGACGGTTAATTTCATGTGTTAACTTGGCAAGGTTATGGTGAGGGCATTTTCCTCAGGTTTACAGGTTTATCAGGCAAAGCAGGTTAATCTCTTCAGATGAAGGAGGGATGGCTGATTCCTCAAGGCAGACATTACAGGTTTATCTGAAAAAGGAGATTCAGCAGAATTTAGTGGGGTTGATGTCCCCACCCCCCCCATCATCATCCCATATGTCCCCATTCCATTTTTCAGGATCCCATTCCTTCCCAATCAATGCCCTCATTTTAAGAGCAAACAACCTGCAAGGTTTGGATTCAATTGCAGAGACTCACACAATGAGTCTCTGTATTTGGTTTTCAAAAATCTCAATTTTGTGGCTACAAGAAATGAGTCTCTTTCAAGTCATACATAGAAACTTTCATGTCCTTCATGTGGTGCTTGACCTGGAAACTTAAAAACCCTGAGCTCATCTCTTTCTTTAACAACTGTTTCCAACGTATTTAGGAACAACCAGCCAACAACATTACACTTTTTAACTTCACAAAACTCTGTAATATATCAAATACATTGTCATCCAAAGCCTTTCCTCTTATAAGCATTTGAGTAGTGGTACCCAGTGGGGATATTTTGTGAGCCTCTATTGCCAATTCATGCCATGAACTATGGGTGTTTTCTTGATCATTGGAAATAGAATCATTAGTGGCTTTTACTCTAATCAGATTGGAGAACCAAATCCTAAAACCCCAGAACTCCATCCTTAGGATTCTATCCTGGTGCCAAAATCTGTATTAGTCAGTATAAAGGTATCAGAACTCTCCACAACTTCAACAACTGCTTCCAAAAGCTTCTGACACCACCTGCAAATACTGCAGTAACTCAATCCAATTCTGATTTATTTCCCGAGTTAGGCCAGATTCCACGGTTAAGTGCAATCCTCTACAAGACTGCCTTTCCAGTACCAGTTGTAAGTTTAGGGGCCCAGGCTGCCTGTGCTTCTGACCAATTCGCTACAAATTCAGGGGTTCCCACCACCCCTTCAGATTCAATAATTCGCTAGAACGATTAACAGAATTCACTGGATGTGCTATACTTACAATTATAGTTTTATTATAATAAGAGGATGCAAATAAGGAGACACCAAAAGAAGAGATGCAAAGGGCAAGGGCTGAGAGATTCTCAAATGCAAGGTCTGTGTCCTTTCCATGTGGAATCAGAACATGTCACCCTCCCAGCACAGAGATGTGTCTTTTGAATTGTGGAAGTTTATTGAAGCTTCAAGTGCCCCAAGTTTACATGAGTCAATGACCACATAGTTGAACTCAATTGGCAGCCTCCCCCCACCCGTTTTGGGTGCCAATTTTAAATAGTTTTATTTAAGAAATCACATTTTCCACGTACAGTACAGTGCTAATAAAATGCACTTATGTCCTTCCCCTGTGCACGTATTCCATAGTCAAGTATTGAGAATGTCCAGGAATTTTGTGTGAATTTTATGGCAGCTGAACTTTAGGCTGCCACTGAATGTGCTACAAATTTGGGTCCTTCGTTTTTTTACTGTGAACAATGCTAAGGTGTGTATGATGATTGATTTAATCAACTTCTTCAGTGGAGGGTCCAGAAGAGTCACCACCACATGGAGGTGTTGATCACCAGGGAAGCCCGCAGGCATTCCTCCTGGCCTCTTGCACTCAGGAACAGCTTGGCAACAATGGGATTGCAGACTTTCTCCAGCTCTTTCAGATCTTCAAATTCTCTTCTGCAGTCTGATTCTTATGGAGCCAGTTGATTTCATTACATTTGTGGGCTAATATGACATGGCTTGAAGCCCCACCCTCTAATTAATGCTTTGTCTTTCTAGAATGGCAAGCTCTCGCCCTAAGACTGCAGGTGTGGCTGGCCTGATCTTGCCATCTCATTAACATATGAACTATCAGGTGTGGTCCTGGACCCACCAGGAAGAACAAAATACACTACTATTACAGGAAATCCCAAAGATTCAGAAGTTGCCATAGGATATATATATAGATGGGGGTGGGGGGCAGAGAGAGAGAGAAAGAGAGAGAGAGATTTATTATAGGAATTGGTTCACACAACCATGGGGATTGGCAAGGCCATCTTCTGAAGGGTAGGCTGCAATCTGGAAACTTCAAAAAGGTGATTATGAAATCTGCTGTCCAAACTCTGTAGGGCAGTCCACAAGCTGGAACTCCATTGAAGGTGAAGTTGTACTCCCCAGGAGAAGATGGCTGGCTGAAGAAGAGGCAGGAAATCTTTCTGACTTCTGAAATCCTCAGTTCTTGCTTTAAGACCTCCAACTGATTGGATGAGGAACCTACTCACATTGATAAAGGCAATATCCTTTGCTGATTGTGAATGCAATCAGCCATAGATGCAATCAACTGACTAATGATGTAAATCTGTCTATGGAATGAATACCCTCACAGTAACAAATTGGGTCAGTGCTTACTTGACCAAACAACTGGACACCATGTATTAGTCAGGGTTCTCTAGGGAAACAGAACATATATATATATATATATATATATATATATATATGAGGCAGCTTAGTATAGGGAAAAGAGGGAAGACCCAGAAGACCCAGGAGACCTAGCAGAGAACATGGCCATGAGATTCCACCCAGAAACCCCCTGCTACTAAGAAAGCTGGAAAGACTCCATCTAGACCCTGGCAATGAGGTCCCATTTGGAACAATTTTGGGGTCAAGGGGAAGCCCCGGATACCTCCAAACAAAAGACCTCCTCATTGGCCCCCTGAGAGCTAACAGGCAGCGATCGTAAGGCAACCAGTCAGAACAGCAAACAGCTGGGGCCCCTCCCCGACATTAGGAAGGAGGAAAGGTTTTAAAAAGGCTTAACCTGGGGACCCACACACACGACTCATCTTGTAGCATGCCTGCAATCCATGTCTTAGATTATATACTTATCTCTTTTCTTGTTTCTTAATAAACCCTTTATTCCCTTGCCTACCCTGTGGTGTGTCCTTAAATTCTTTTTTTTTTTTTAATAGTAATTTTATTTTTTTATTTTTTAAAAGATATTTAGATTACATAAATGTTACACAAAAATTGTAGGGATTCCCATATGCCCCACCTCCCACTCCTCCCGCAACCTCCCACACAAACATCCTTCATTCGTGTGAGACATCACCTGCAATAGATATACACATCCTGGGGCTTTGCCACTAAGCATGGACCATAGTTCACATTGTAGACCACACTCTCTCCCACACAGTTCTGCATGTTATTTGCTGACGTAAAATGGCCTATATCTGTCATTGCAATGTCACTGAGGATAATTCCCAAGCCCTGAAAAAGCCCCTGTATTACAACTGCTTTTCCCTCTCCCTGCCCCCAAAGCATCCGGTGGCCCCTGGGCTCCACATTAATGTTGTAATTTCTTCCATTGCGTGAATAACAATATGTCTGTAACAGAATACCAGTAAGTCCACTCTAGTCCATTGCTCTTCCCCCAGGAAGAATTTAAGAAATTTAATTCCTTAAATTCTTTTATGTGACATAGCCAAAGAACCTAGAAGCCCAGAACACAGTGCGTTCAGCTAACATATGTAATGTAAATGATATGGAATTTTTTTAAATAGGAATTGTCTCATGTGACTGTGGGGATGGGTAAATCCAAATTCTGGTGGACAGACCGCAAGCTGAGAAGTCTGATGAAGGTTTTAGGTGAATTCCCCAAGAGAAGCTGGCTGGCTGAAGTAGAGATGGAAGTTCTCCCTTCTCTTCTGGGTTCAGTTGAATTTCAGCTGCTGGCTGCTTCTCCCTCTGTCTGAATTTCATTCTGCGTATAAAGGAATCCTATTACTTAACTCAGTAGTAGGATTAAGATGCATCCTGATGGGGCTGGGCCACACCTTACCTCAAGCAACTTCATCAAAAGATCCTACTTACAATGGGTTCACACCCACAGGTATGGATTAGATTTAAGTACATGTTTTTCTGGGGGACATACAGCTTCAAACTACCACACACCATAACCTAGCAAAATTGACACATGAAATTAACCATCAACATTTTTCATGATTAAAAGTTGAGGGAAAATTCATAAATGAATTAAATAAAGTTAAGGGACAATATCTGGCACCTAGTAAATGGGTTCTCCGTGCATATTCCTTTAGCCTTCCTAGATCACTGGGAAGAACTTCCCAAGGTGATCATGTTAGAGGTGGAAGGGACCCTGGAGATGGTCTAGTCCAATCTCTGAATGTAATAAGGAAGATGAGGTCCAGTCCCTGAATGCAGCAGTTGGTGCTGATTTAGGACCAGTCTGCTGGAAGCCCCACTGTTCTTCCAGTAAGAGAGCCAGCTCTGAAATCAGAAAGATGTGGATGCAAAGCCTGTGTGATCTCAGGGAGGTCACTTAACCTCACTGAGGTTCATCTTCCTCATCAGGAAACAAAAATAACAATCCCTCTCTCCCAAAGTCATTAGGAGGAGTAAGTGGGGAAAATGTACATAAAGAGCCTAGAGTAGAACTGCCACTTGGCCAAGAGTCCCAGGAAACGTTGGTTCTTATTACTCCTGCCTGTGGATCCTCACTCCCTTGCCACCCCTCCTTTATACTTTTCCTTCTGCTGGCTTTTCCTACACTTGCCACTTTCAGCATTCATCTCCCTTGGGCGCTCTTGCGCAATGCCGGGGTCCAGGATCGCAATGCAAACGGCCTCCTGCTTCTCCTTGTGGGGATTCTTGCCCCGGCTTCTGATGTGACCCATGCTGGGCCATTATGCTGAGGAAGCATCATTAGCAACTTTCAGGGCCTCAGCCATCTCCCAAACACCACAGAAGAAGGTGGCTTCATCCCACATTCTTACTAAACAGAACCCTGCAGAAATCAGGGGTAGTTTAAACCCATATATATATTTTAAGAAATAACAAATTTAAAGAGAAAATATGAGTCTGGAAACCATTTGATGGGTTTCTGAGGGTTGGCATAACAAATTACAACAAACTGGCTGGCTGAAAGCAACAAGAGTAAATTGTCTCACGGTTCTGGAGGCTAGATCAGAATGAAGGCGGTGGCAGGGCCTGCTCCCCCCAGCGCCTCCAGGGGAGGATCCTTCCTGCCTCTTCCAGTTTCAGACAGCCCCAGGTGTTCCTTGGCTTGTGGCAGCAGAACTCCAACTCTGCCTCTGTTTTCAGGAGGCAGTCCCTACCTCCCCACTCACTGTCTGTGTCCAAACTTCCCTCTTCCTATAAGGACACCAGTTATATTGGATTAGGGCCCACCCTAGTCCAGTATGACCTCATCCTAACTAATGACATCCACAAAGACCTTATTTCTAAATAAGGCCACATTTGCACTGGGGGTTAGGTCTTGAACATATCCTTTTGGGAGATACAGTTCGAACCAAACAGATGAGTAAAGTTGACTATGTGCTGCAACTCATACACAGGAGTTGCTTAAGGCCCTTTAAGAGAAAAATAGTAATTTATGGAGTGTTTAATAAGTGCCAGGTCCTAGGCACTTTACAGGTGGGATCACAGTTAATCCTTACAGCAACTTCAAGGTTTTGAGGCCAGAAGGCTTGCTTCCTCCCAGGGTCAGAAGTGCTCAGGTAGAACATGATTTTGATATAAACTAGTTGACAAAATGGTGAAATAATGTGCAAATGTTGGATTGAAAGTAGAACCTGTAAGCAATGAACTTGAATAATTACCTGTAGACATTATCAAGTAAAGTGTCAAAGGTGCAACCTGTTTTCAGATTGTAGTTTAACCTAAAATGCTAGAGACACAGAATAAACTGACTAACCATTAAGCAAAGAAAAAAGAAAAAAAAAAAAGAAGTGCTCAGGTACTGGCTTGCTGCAATCCTTGTGGTTCCTACACACTCTTCTTCCCACCTTGTCCCATATTTCTCCTGAGGCAATGAAGCCAAAATGGAGAGAGGTGAATAGGGAGGGAAAAAGAATGTATATGGAGTAAAAACATAAGATTTCAGGCTATTATTCAGCCACAATAGTATACAGCCACGGAGTGTCTTCCTAACACTTCAACAGCAGACACAGCTAGAGCTAGAAGCTCAGGACAGTGCTGTCTTGTTTTAGTTCACTTAATGCCCCAAACTCATGTTCCTTCAGGGAAAGTACAATAATGTCATTAAAGAATCAGGCCATAAAACTCTGTATTTCAGGAGTAACTGAAGTAGACTTATCTGACTGGTGTGGGTTCCAAAGTTCATCCAAACATTGATTCTAATGTTTACTTAATTGCCTTATCTCTAGAGTACAAAAACTGTCAGCTCTACCATTATTTCCTCAACATGTCCCCAGAAATTGTGGACTATCATGTGCTATTTATTATAAAATAATATTCAAAAGTGAGTCTATGGGAAGCAGATGTGACTCAAATGATTGGGCTCCCGCCTACCATATGGGAGGTCCTGGGTTTGTTTCCTGGGGCCTCCTGGTGAAGGTGAGCTGGCCCATTCAGAAAGCTGGCCCGGGCGGAGAGCTGATGCAACAAAAAAGAGACAAAGAGGAGAGACAATGAGAAACACAATAAACCAGGGAGCTGAGGTGGCTCAAGTGATTGGATGCCTCTCTCCCACATCAGAGGTCCCAGGATTGGTTCCCGGTGACTCCTAAAGAGAAGACGAGAAGAGAAGACAAGCAGACACAGAGAGCACACAGCGAATGGACACAGAGAGCAAGACAGCAAGCGCAAAACAACAAGGGGAGGGGATAAAAAAATAAATCTTTTAAAAAAACAAAACAAAAGTGAGTCTATTTCACTCAAGTAAATGCAGATCTTTCCCTCACTAGGTCATTACTTGCCTGCTTCAGACACTGGAACAGTTGGGTTTTGATGTGAGTTTTGCTGCTGGAATGAGAACGAAGAGAGCTGCCCTTCAAATCTTTCCTCCTTTCAAGTGGCAGCTTCTTTTCATTTCTGACTCTAAAGAGGATGGTCTTTTTTTCAGTGGTGGTCTAAACAGATCTCTGCTTGCCCTGGGGGTTGGCAAAGCCCAGCAGAGCTGTCCCCATGCCACACCTCGGGTAGTGAAGGTTTCAGCAAGACTGGGGCCTCCTCAGGGCCTTCTGGTTAAAGCCTCAGCCCACAACTCCTCAGCCGCGCCTCTGACTGCAGGGTCAGCAGTCAGATGTCCCCCAGGGCTGCTCCAGGCCCTTTTGTGGACAGGAAGACCCAGATGCATGTAAGTGGACTGGCAAATGCCTGCTGAGTTTTTAGAGCCAATTCTCCACAAATTTCCCACTTTATGAGTTTAGACAACTTTTGGTTCTATAACTTTGTGGGTTGTGGGAGGATTTTGTGACAAATGTTTAACATGGAGCAAGGTGAGATACTTTGAAACTATAAGCTGCCTCTTTCTGCCTTCAATTGATGTGAGTTCAGGAAATGGGAATTGAGTTTCTCCTTAGAAAGGAAGTCTATTGTTGAAACATCCCAAGCTTTATTTCAAAGTCAAATCAAAATGATTTATATATTATTCACTGGTATGGATGGTCTAGATGTTCCCCTCTTACATTTTAGCAGCATTATAGCAGGGAGGAGGTTGCAGTAACTATCCTTATCAATGGCACAGTTCAAATTTTCTCACCCATTTATCACCAGATTCTTGGAAGTTCCCCTAAAAGGCTGGGGATGGAGAGAATAAAGCCACCATGGGGAATACTGTCAAATCATTGCAGGCTGCAGTTGGGAGAGCTGAATTTAATAGACTACACATGTCTGTCTTTCCCATGGATGGTTAAGTCATAAAACCCAGTGCCCAGCCTTACCTAGCACCATGGACTTGCTGATTATAGCTGGTATTTATCGAATCCTTCCTATGCCAGGCTCTTTTTTTTTTTTTTTTTTTT
>JAQZBX010025731.1:0-11289 GCA_029593785.1 Cabassous unicinctus | reverse complement strand
TGCTTCCATATGCCAGGCTCTTTACATGCAATTCATCCTCACAGAAAGCCAGCAAGAGTGGCATAATGAGCCATATTTTACAGATGAGGAGACTGGGGCTCTGGGTGGCTAAGTGAGCTGTACAAGGTTACATAGCTGGTAAGTGGCTGAGCCATTATTGGAATCTGGATTTGCCCAACACTGGAGTACATGGATGAATATTTTCAAACTAGTGACCTGGGTTATACACTGTGGTTAATTCAAGGTCAACCGATTTAGCAAAACCCCATTAGTTAGAAGAAGAGAGGAAAATTACATCCCTTATTTCGTTTAAGACACAAAAAAGCCCTGGGTATTCATGTCCTCCTTTATAGGTGAGGACAGTATGACTCAGAAAAGTTACCTAGCCTCCTTTTTGATTATAAAAGAATATTCAAAAGTTACTTAAGTAAATGTGGATCTTTCCCTCACTAGTCATTACTTGCCTGTTTTAGGCATTTAAGGTGCCCGCTTCAGACACTGGAAAAGTTGGGTTTTGATGTGATATTAGTTCAGAGATATTTGGTCCCACACAGGAAGATTAGGCTGTGGATACAAGTCAAGGGCAAGTTAGAATCTAAAATCCTAAAAGCATGAGCTATTTGAGCTGGAAGTGACAGGTGACCCAGTAACTCTCGTACTTTTACATGTGAGGAAACTTAGGGGGAAACTTTGGGCATTGCCAAAAATATCACATATCATCTAGTTAGTTATAAGTCCAAGACTAAAATACAGGCTCAATTCAATGAATCCAGTTTTTTTCTAATTTTTTTAATATATATTTTTTAATTAGAGACGTTGTAAACATATAAAACAATCATGCATAATGTGCAGAATTCCCATACAACACCCCTTTACCAACATCTCACATTGTTGTGGAACATTTGTTACAGATTATGAAAGAACATCATCAAATTATTACCACTAAATATGGTTCATAGCCCATATTTGGTGTATTTTTTCCATACCCCTCTATTATTAACACCACGCATTAGTATTGTACATTTGTTACAGTTCATGAGAGAACATTCTTATATTTTTACTGTTAACCACAGTCCATCTTCTACCACATAGTTCACTGTGTTATGCAGACCCATGCCCTGTACAATCTATCTAAAGTGTACCCTCAGTGGCTCTCACTTACATCACAAAGATGTGCGGTCATAGCCTTAGTAAATTTTTAATGTTTTCCTTTGTCCAAAAGAAAAAATCCCATACCTCCCTATTAATGACTCTTAGCATTGATCTAGTAACTTCTTTGAAACTGAATGAAGAATATTACAGTATTGCTGTTAACTATAGTCCATAAGTTACATTAATTGTATTTCTCCCATACATCACCATATTCTTTCCACCTTGTAATAGTGCTGTACATTTGTTCTGGTTCATAGAAAAATATTCTTGTATTTGTACTATTAACCACAATCCTCATCTACCTCTAGATTCACTGTTATTCAGTTCTTAGATTATTCTCTAGCTTTCTTTCAATTGACATTTACATCCCTGTGTCCTTTTCTGCGACAATCCCATTTATAAACCAGCTGTGTTAGTTATATTCACTACAACATGTTACCATCAACTTTATCCATTTCCACACTTTTACAGTCAAGCTAATTAAAAATTCTACATATATTAACCATCAGTACCCCTTCTCAGGCCTCATCCCATCTCCTAGTAACCTATACTCTAGGTTTTAACCCTATGTATTTATTCTTCATATTTGGTTCATATTAGTGAGACTATACAATATTTGTCCTTTAGTGTCTGGCTTATTTCACTCAGCATAATGTCTTCAAGGTTCATACATGTTATCAAATGTGTCCCAATTTCATTTCTTTTTATTGCAGCATAGTATTCCATCATATGTATATACCACATTCATTGGTGGATGGACACTTGAGTTGTTTCCATCTTTTGGCAATTGTGAATAATGCCACTGTGAACATCAGTGTGCAAGTGTCTGTTCACATCACTGTTTTCAGTTCTTCTGGATATATTCCAAGAAAAGGAATTGCTGGATCAAACAGCACTTCTATATTTAGCTTCCTTAGGAACCACAAACTGTCTTCCACAGAGGCTGCACCATTCTACATTCCCACCAACAGTGAAGGAGTGTTCCTATTTTTCCACACCCTCTCCAGCACTTATTGTTTTCTGTCAATTAATCAATTGTTATTTGGGTGTCTACCATGTGCCAGGCATGGCAGGATCTCTCAACTCCCAGATACATGCCATTTTTGTACAGAAGGCAAGATGTGGGTAGGAATCATGGGGCCAGAACATGAGATTTAAATAATGGGAATGACCATAATTAGTGAAAAAAATTTTTCAGCCTTCCCTGAAGCCAGAGGAGAAGCATCAGGTATGACTTGATCCTAAAAGTGAAGAGCAAACTTACCATACTGAGTTACATTTGGATTACCTGGTTTTGAATAAAATGAAGTCCAAGTCTTTGGACTAGATCCTCAATGAACCCTAGAATGGTTTATTTTAATGCTGTGATAATAAGAATTATGAGAAGCATCTGTTCCTGTACCAAAGGCCCACATCTATCAAGTTCTTGACTTGTGAGCTGCTGTGAGCATCCAGGAATATCAGAGCTGGCTCCACTGTGCATTAGGCAGGCACAGGATGCAGCCTCCCTGCTGCCTTCAAGGGCACGGGACCTTCTCTGACTCTCAGCCTAAAGCATGAACCCCCAAGCACTTTATTTATGAGACTCTTTTGGCTTTAAACATTTGTACATAGTTCATGAAATGTATGTTAAATGAATAAATGTATAAATAACTAAGAAGTGTAACCCCAATGAATTGAGAGTCCTGGGTTATATAACTAATTAGTGACAATCTTGGACTTGAAGCCTCCATTTAATGTCCATTTTATTCTCCCAATCTGCCTCTTTGAAATTTTTTACCTTGATTTTTTAAAAAGGGTGATAATAGTGTGCTTTCCTTTATTCCAGATTAAGAATGTCAGCAAAATGCTTTGCCATCCTTGAAGAAGCACGTGTAAAGCCATTGTATGGAAAGGCAGACATTATCTCAGGCATCATATCTCTAAAGCTGTAACTAGGTTACATAATATTTCTAAATGAAAATAAAATTCTCTGATTTAACATGGGAAATGTGCTTTCCATGTACAGAAATACAATAATAATTCTATTTGCTGGGATGCGTGAGAAATGTGTCTGGAATGGCATGCCTTCTTTGATCAGATAAATGGATGATAAGCTTCTGGCCCGTCTCTTCTACCTCTGTGTCTGCAAGCATATTTGCTGCAATAGTGGAAAACAAGACTATCTTTATAATAAAGGAGGCCAAGCTGAGACATGACTGAGTCAGTGTTTTGGAATCCAGACAGCTAATGGGAATGTAGCTATGTGACTGCTTGGATCAATATGGCTATTGGATCAGCTGTGTATGAATGAGCCATTAATAATGGCCATAGAAAAATGGTCTCGTTAACTCAGATGTTTTTGTTGACTTAGCCATGCTACAAGGCTGGGGATGGATGAGGCCTCCTGACACATGGGGGAGCCGAGGAATGAAGGAAGGGAGTCTCTTCTAATTGGGAGAGCCACCTGTTAGCAGGGAGAGGGCCGGGCTGGTGCAGGCCAGGACCCAGGGCCTGGAAAGGCAGGGCACATTCTTGAATCAAAGCCAGGATCGGATATGGCAGTTTCTCCTCTTCTCGCCAGACTTGTCTAGATGTGTCTAAGCAAGGTCCTTGGTAGGCAAACAGAGACTTTTCAAACAATACATGCTTCCTGGCCTTTACATATATTATTTCCCTCAAAAAATTTTTGTTTTGCAGCCACTGCTATCTGATTACATTGACTACCAGCATATCGGCCTTAAATACATATCCCAACCACCAGTGTCATGAATTGAAAAGAAGTTTATCATACAAGGGAAAATTCTATTGCTTACCAATGAGGAGGCCCCTCTAGCGTCAGCAGTATACCTATGCTTAGAGTAAATGATCAACTTGAATCTCCACCCTTCTTTGTTCCAGCTCTGATAGGAGGCAGATTGTTCAGATCACAGAATGACACACCCTTACCCTCCCTAGCAGTTTTGTAAGGTGTGGAAAATTAGTTTCACCACTTTCTTTGCAGGGTGCTCTGCATTTCAGTGTTGTCTAGGGACAGTGTACCCAAACCTTTCCAGGCATGAGATAATCACCTGGGTAACTTAAAATGAATGCATATTTCCCATCAGTATCCTGTATCTAATGAATCAAAATTGGTGGAGAAGGGAGTAGGGGAGGGGGCCAGACAGCTGTAATTTCAACAAATAGTCCAAGTTGTTCTGATCTGTAGGCTGGAGGGAAGCCAGCTTCCTGGGTTCTGACAACAACAACAACAACAACTACAAGATTGTGTAGGCTGAGACAGACTTTTGCCCCTGCAGAATAACTGCTGTGGCACTCTCGGAATTTCTATAAAACTGTTGTCATAATGCTCCAGGTTACTGCACTCAGTTTGAATTTTAATCCTTTTTGGAGTAAGCTCTGGATCCTATCAAGTGACAGTTTCTTGAACAGCCACCTATGTCAAGCTCTTTGGGTAACACAGTAAGTTAAACAGGTTTCCTGCCTACAGAAAGCTAACTGTGGAAAATAAGAAGCATATATGGAATAAACAGATAACACTCTAGAGAGCCAAAGAGCCAGAGGAATGATCCTTGGTCTAGGTGCTGTTGGTAACTGTCCTCCTAGGAGGCCAGGAAGGGTCCTTTTTGGGTCTGCTGCTACTTCTCTTCCCTGTGACTGATGAAAATCACCAGGATGCTGAGAACAGCTGCCCCAATATAGGTGTCCACTGTGGAAGAGGGCTACACTTGGGCAGCATGGAAACATCTCCAGTCTTAGGGAAGAACTGAGAAAAAGCTGAAATATCCAAGGCCATAGATCTGTGGGGTAGGCACTCAACAAATCTGTGAGTTTAGAGGCAGGAGGGAGATAGTGACAACGAAGATAAGAGAAAAAGAAATAACAAGAGCCAGGAATTCTGCCTTCTGCCTGGTATGCTGGGGGTCCGACTTGTGGGGTTTGCCCAGCTGTGAATGTGGGGCCTAATATTTCGGTGTTCTGCTTTCCATCCCCAGATCTGTCCATCAAACTGCTGGTGTTTTCACACATGCTTTAATGCAAGGCAAAGTTCCACTGCTGTGGTTTTGAAACTACAGAGAAGCTGCAGGGGATAGGAATCTCCAACCTGCAGAAAAACTTAAGGCCAGCTGAACCCGACTGCACTGACTGAGACCACAATGAGTCTGGAATTAAACAAGGCCTGGGGGGGGCGGATGTGGCTCAAATGGTTGGGCGTCCGTCTGCCATATGGAGGGACCTGGGTTTGATCCCCGGGACCTCCCGGTAAAATAAAAAAAAATATATAGAAGGCGCATGGGCTGCCAGGCTCTGTGTGCCAGTGAGCCGCCAGGCCCCGGGAGCCATGAAGCAAGATGATGATGTCAAAAGGAGAGAGGCTCCGAAAGCTCCGAAAACTCCGAAAACCAGGAGCCGAGGTGGCGCAGATGGCTAGAACACCTCTCTCCTACATCGGAGATCTTCAGGATCGAATCCTGGTGAAGACTGGAGGAGGAGGATGAGAAGAGATGAAACTGACACAGAGAATTGCCCAGCAAATGGACACAAAAAAAACAGTAAATGGGTAAGGGGGGGTTTAAAATCGATCAAGTAAATAAATAAATCTTTAAAAAAAAATAAAAAATAAAAAACAAGGCCTGTGTTCAAAAGGGTTTATTGTAAACAAAGTTATTTACATTCTAATAAAACCAGTGATGGGGGTGTAGACGGATTTTGTCCAGGTCCTTGTCTAAACTGCAAGAAATGAATTTCAAGAGCACGCCACGTTGATTAGGCCAGTAATTTATTGAGGTAGGGAGGGGAGAGAAATGGGAGAAAATAACAGATCATAGGTCCCAGGTAGAGAGGAAAGGGCTGAAGAGTGATAAAGAGGGCTGATTTACAGACTACAATTGCCCATTATAGATTATAAATGCTCAGGTTTTACTTGCATGTTGTTCCATGCAGGGGGACCACGGCAAGAGCAGGGTGCAGAAGGCAAGAACAGGGGTCAAAGGGCAAGAGAGATCAAAAGGACTTTATGCTTGCTTTTTGAACCATTAATTATTCCACCCCTTTGCTAATGGCACAGGAGAAGTCCCATCTGTTTGCTGCTTTGATTGATTACCCCATCCACCAATCCCCCAGGAGGACCCAATGATAAGGTCCCTTGAGAATATCCATGGCTTCTCCTGGCTTCTGGAGGAAATCTCGTTCCGAATGGGATTTCTCACGAGGGTCTTCCAGCAGCCATCTTGGGGGTATTGATGTTCATGTGGGGCTTTTTTTTGCCAGGTTCCAGATCCGTCTATTGATTCCCTCTAGCCTGCTTCAGTATCAGTTTCCAACTTGCAAGGTCAGGCTTTGAAGTCCGAGCTAATAAAACTATACAATTTCATTGTATTATCATTTATTTTAAATTAGAAGACTCTGGATTCTTTCCATGGGGGATTAATATAATTAAGTCGATAATCCAATGTCTGGGAAGAAATAACGAAAATAAAAATTTCCATCCAGATTATATTTTTGAATGAAATTTGCTTCCCTGATTGTTATAATGCCCTCAGACATTGTTTTCATTTCCTGATTCACCCAGTAGGAAAAATTTCTCTTTTGAATATGTGTAATTAAACTGACTATAATAACCACACATGGTCAAAATTTTTGAAACTGTGGGCAGGACAAAACTGGTTTGGGAAGGGGAGGAAGTTGTCCTCTGTTCTTGTGACTTTTCCTTCTGAGCTTGTTTAACTGAAGGTATATAACCTGAGCACTGACTCTTGTCCTTTAGACGACCTTTGAGATATCAGGGACAGAGGTCACCTTCTTCAGAACCATGATTATGAGGACAAGGAAACATTGGAAGCAGATCAAATGTGGCAGATCCTTCAATAAGGAAGATGCAGCCTAAAATCCACTCTACTACATACGGACAACTCTATAATTATTCAATTGGACTATGCCACATCAAACACCCCCACTTCTGTCTCCTCCTTTCACATCTCATTCCCATAAAATCTCCCTTAGCCCTCAGATAGGGGAGACAGATTTGAGTCTTGACTCCTGTCTCCATGCCAGCTGACCTTGCATTAAAGCTCTTTCTGTTCTCAAAATTCCAATGCCATAGTACTAGTCTGTACGTGTTTGGCAGCGAGCTCCTGCTTGGTAATATTTTCTTTGAAAAACTTGTATTTTGACTCACATGTTGAATAGCATACTACAGTTACAAAGAGCAGTCAATGGATACTAATGCTTGTTTAACTGCTTAAATTCAGTGCCACAGATTTCATATTGGCACTTAAAATAGCAATCTGGGTATTCATTGGATTAATTCCCACATTTAAATATATATTATGAATATTACACATTTGCCACAACTTTGAGAATTCAAGGTGGTTTTGGATAATATTCTGAAGAAATTTATCATCTTAATGTTTCTCTAAACAGTTCCTGATGTCACTTCAAGGGCAAGGAGTAAGAAATGAAGCTAGAATGGAAGATTGGGACCAAATTATGAAGGTATTCATGATAAAGAATTCAACAATTATTTTCTCTCACAATTTTGTTGGCTGCCTGAGTGATTCTTCTGCTGTTCTCTCCTGATGTCACTCAGTGTCTTCACCCATGTGGCAGACTGGTTAGGGGCTGGGCTCAGCTGGGACTGCCAGCCTTGGCACATGAATCTTACATCACAGAGCCTCTCCACGTGACTAGCTTGGGCTTTCTTACAGTATGGTGATCTTAAGGCAGCATTCTTAGAGGAAGCATTCCAAGAGCATGGAAACAGAAACTACAAGAACTTTTAAACAGAACCCATAAGGCCTGTGTCCCTTTTGCAACAATTTATTGATCAGAGCAAGTCAATAGGCCAGCCCAGATCCGAGCGGAGGAAAATAGATTCCGTCTCTTGAGGAGAGAAGAGGCAAAGCTGTGTTGCAAAAGGCATGTGGGATGGGTGATGTTGGTGCAGCCATCTTTGGAAACAATCTATCACACTCCACCCCCTGACTAAATAGTTCACATTCCTCCCACGGGCAAAATACACTAATCACCACCTTCTTCCCTGTCTTATCCTATTATGGCATCAGCTCAAAGTCCAGGACCTAGTCATCTCAATCAGCTACACATGTTGAGGATGAGGCGTTTTTGTTGTGTAGCTGCTCAGGTGTGACTTCTCTTCATCTGGACACCTGTGAACTAAAAAAAAGTATCTGTTCCCCCCCACACCCAACATGCAATAATGAGACAAAGACAGGAAAACTGCACTAGACAAAATGATTATATACTGTGTGTATCGGAGACGCTGAAGGGAACAGAGGAAGAGTTAGAGTTTGGACCACAGATAGAGTGGTGAGGTGCTGCTCTCAGGAAGATGGGTTCAGAGCCTGCGCAGTAATCTGGGGAGGGATAATCATGAAACCATTACCATTTCCTGAGCATTTACTAGTGCCAGTCACTGTTTTGAGCATTCTCCACACTGTTTCTTGTCTGAACTTCACCACAAACCAGAGAAGAAAGGTACCTATTTGGCAGTTGAGGAAAGCCCAGCCTAAGAGCTGAGGGCTGGAAATACAGACTTAGGAATGATTGGTATTTGGGGACCATAATAGTGGTGTATCCAGGTAGATTGAGAAGAGGTCTGGGGATGAAATTCTGGTGGAACCCAGCATCCACCCAATTCTAGTCTGTCATGATTGAAAGTTGCTTGTTTAAGGCCTGATATTTCTAACATATCATGTTGTAGGCCATTGGTAGGTAGGATGGTTCAGGACTGGTTTTTCTGCCAGTTGTTATGCAAGATTTCTTATCATAGTTCCTGTGAACTTGCTCCCTGTGCTAGGGAAAGTGAATTCTTTCCATGTGGTCCATATTTGAGGAAACTTGGACTTATTTTTGGTCAACGGAGAGTTTCATTTCCTTGTAGAAAACTGTTTTTGTGGAAGCGGGTGTGGCTCAGTGGATAGAGCCCCCGTTTACCATATGGGAGGCCCAGGTTTGCGCCCCGAGGCCTCCTTGTGAGGGCACGCCGGCCTGAGCAGTACGGTGGGCTGATGCAGCAACCTCACGGCAGGAAGCGGGTGTGGCGCAATAGATAGAGCACCCGTTTACCATATGAGAGGCCCCGGGTTCGCTTCCTGGAGCCTCCTTGTGAGGGCAGGCCGGCTCGCGCGGCGCCGTGGCCTGATGCGGCAAGACCTCACAGCAAGGGGGAGATAAGCAGACACAGAGAAGACACGCAGGGAATAGACACAGCAGCACAAGCAGCAAGGGGGGGATAAATAAATAAATAAATAAATCTTTAAAAAAAAAAAACTTTTTGTGTTTTGATCTATCTTTGGCTTAACTGTAAATCAACTGCAATTGAAAACATAAAAATGTATCAACTGCTATGACATTGCCTAATTATAAATTAAGTAAGAACAATAGCGTCTCCAGGATTGAAAATCTGGGCCATTGCAGTACTTCAGATATTCCTTAATGCTCTCAATAGGGAAATTGTATTTGAATCCTAGAGTGCTTCATGTGGAGGTAGGTATAAAAAGCAATTGTTTAGTGTCTCATTTTGATTTAGCACAACCCTTTTTAAGATAACAAAAACAACTGATTTCATTGTTAGGTCCATTTTAAAATTTAGCTAGTTACCAGGTTATATAACCCTTTGGGGTAGGATAAGCAAGAACACAGATGGTACAGTGAATTTCCATAGCAACAGCACTTAGGTTTGTTTTCTGCTTGTCAGCTTTTGTCAGCATCATACTCCTTTTAAAGCAGAGTCAAACGCACCCTTCCTCTTTCTCTTCCTCCCTTTACCTCCCATTTCTTTCCCTCTTGTAAAGATTTATGTTTCATATAATTTCTAAATTATTCAAATCTTAAATATGAGTCGAAATTATGATGTTTCCATCATATACAACATTGTCCCTCTTTTAGAAAAGCAAGAAAGTATGTTGGAAAAGCAACGATAAGGCTGTAAGTTACCAAAACGGGACCATTTTTCTAAACTTTTGTGCTCAGCTAAGATCACATAAGCCCAGGTAAGTAGGCAAATACCCTTAGGGACTCTTGGAAGCAGATTTTGCTACTTCTTTAAGTAAATCTAATTTCCAGCTACGCTTAGAATCAAAAGATTTTCTTGACTCTCTCTGCCAAGGATTTCATTCTTAGGCCACTTATTAAAAGTCTGAAGCCTATATTCCAATGTGCTATTCCGTAACATTGCTCAGCAGGATGTAAGATAAGCACACTTCTAGTGTCTACACCTTAAAACCAGATCTTCTATAGGAGTACTCCCAGGGCCATATTCTCCGTTGGATCTTATCTGTGGGCAGAAACTACATTTTGTCCTTCACTTTTTAGTATAAATGTCACCTTCTCAGGAAGGCCTCTTAGACCTCTATTCTAAATTGGTCCCCTTGGTTATTCTCTTAGTTCCCTGTACACTTCTTCCATTGTTATTTCATATTTATTTGTTGGATTACTTGTTTATTGTCTGTTTATCCCAATAGACTCTAAGCTTTATGAGGAAAGAGACCGGTTTTGAAATGCTTAACATTGTGTGTCCAGTATCTTACTCAAGATTTGGCTCATTTTAGGTGTAATCGTTAGGCTAATGTGTTAACCAGCCAGGAATGGTGCCCAGTTGTTTGGCCAAGTACAAGGAAATTTCATGGACTTTAATCATCAGTGAGTTGATTGTACAGATGGCTGGTTATATCGACAATCAATTGAGGAGATTGCTGCTAAGAATGAGTGACATCTCATCCAATCAGTTGAAGGCCTTAAAAGAGTAAGTGATTTCAGCATTCAGGGAGAATTCCCATCTCTACTTCAGACAGACAGCATCTACTGGGGAACTCATCAAGAACCTTCATCAGAGTTCCTGGCTTGCAACCTGCCCTACAGAATTTGGACTTGTGCATCCCCACAGTCGCATGAGACAATTTTATAAAATCTCATACTATTTACAGACATCTCTTGTCGGTCTGTTTCCCTAGAGAACCCTGACTAATACAGTAAGTAACCAATAAATACTTTTCGAATGAATGATTCTTACCTTTTTTGGTAGATTCCTTTTAGAATTTGGTTGAAAAAAACTAAAAAAACAAAAACACCAAAAACAAAAAACCTGTTTCTCTAACTTGAAGTGTTGGTATGCTTTTTCTTTCCCTTTTTACTTTGGCA
>JAQZBX010025730.1:0-29351 GCA_029593785.1 Cabassous unicinctus | reverse complement strand
TTCTTTTTTTTTTTTCCATTTTGGATTCAGTACTAGAGCCATTTATTTTAATTTTTCATGTGTATTTATATTTTTAAATGTTATACATTTTATTGATATTTGATTCATTCATATGTTAAGGATTCCAACACATTATATCTTTGTTATCATTATTTTCAAGAAATTCTGAAATTGTGATCTACATTGAATAATCCAAAAGTTAGCTGTAAATTATTATTTAAATTTCCAGGTAAAAGGTCACTTTTAAATTATATTTAAAATAATTACTAATTTTATTGCACTGTGTTAAGAATGAAGCTTGAAGTATTTCTATTATTTGAAATTTTAATGCATCTTTTGGTACCTAAGACATGGTCAATTTTTATTAACATTATCATTCTTTTGCAAAGGAGGTGCATTGAGAATTATTTTTGTCCCTTTGACTTTCATGGATTGGAGGAGATGTGTAAAAGTATGCTTCTACTGTTATCATAGGTGAATATTTTCTGCTGTCTCTTTTCTCATTACATATCTATATCTACTTTAAGAAAATTGTTGCTTTGTTATAGAGTGCATAAATAAACTCTATTTTTAAAACAATAACTATTTTTGGCATATGTTTTGTTACTTAAGCCAAGTTATTTAAATATTTTAAAAGTATATTTTAAAAACAATGTATTTTTGTCCAAATAGTCACCTTTATTGTAATAACATTTGTTACCTGTTTTTGATCATTCTGTCGGTTCCCAAAGTGAGCAATATTGAAATTAGCTATTAATCTCAGTATTTCCTTTTCCTTTCCTCTCATCTAGCACCTAATCTAAAGCAATAAGTGAGTTTATTCTACTTTCTATATAGCATACTTATTGGTTCCTCATTTTAAAACTTATGGTGCATACGCATTATCAAGGAATATACTATTATGCTGTATATACAGCACATATTAATGTATTTCATACAATATATACATAACAATAGCATATATCATTATATACTATCTCCCCATATTCATCATATTATTTTTTTCCTAGGGAAAGGATATATTCACTACTCACTAGCAGTCCTTATGCTAATACCTTTCCGGTATTTTGATTTTCTAAAGCTTATTTACCATAAGTAGATTCTTCAGTATGGGCTGATAAGGAAAAGATCCCCTAAGATCTTTCATGTTCATTGCATGTTTTGCATGTTTTTACATTTGAAGATCATTTTCTTTTTGTGGATATCTCAATATGCTACCTATTGTCTTCTGAGATAAATGTTGCTATTGAAAACTCTGATGTGAACCTGATTTTCCTTTCTTTTGTATGAAACTTGGTCTATTTTGTCTTTTTTTTTTTTTTTTCTTTAAAGGCAGTTCTTCTGGTGTTGGCCATTCTGAATATCCAGTGTGATTTTTAAAATAACAATAATAATTTCATGTCTTCTTTATACGAGTTTTATGTTTGAATTACAAATTTAATAATTTTTATTTCCCAAGTTTTGATATTCTTTTCAAGGATTTGTTATACATATGTTGGATTGGATAGATAGATAGATAGATAATTTGTTCCACTTTTTCTCAAATCCTTTTTTAAAATTAATTCTATTTAATCATTTTTCTCCATTTTTATTTTTTTAAAAATTATTAAAGGGAATTTCCTCCTTTTCTATTCATGTAATAGCATATTTGCTCTAGTGTTTTTCCTAGTCTAAACTTTATTTCCGAAATAATTTTTCTTTACTTTTAGTTTTCTTCAGTAGTCAAGTATTTTTATGCCACATCATATAATTCCAGAATTTGTCTAAATATGAATTATGCTGTTCTTTATCTATAATCTTCAATTTTGTATCTATTTTTTAATTACTAGGTTGAAATATTCACCTGGTTTGAGACATGTTTTCCGTCATATTTTCATTGTCTGGAAAACCAACCTCTTCCTCGTTGTTATTAATTTTTAAAAAAAAAGACTCTTTTAGGAGTCAACCATAATTCTCTTTTGCTGCTCAATTTGAGCTGAGATATTTTGTGCTCTTATAGGAGAGGGGGCTTTAGGAGAACTTAGCCGCTTTCACAGTTCTTGTGATCATTCTTCTTTATAATCAAATACTCAATAATAGGGCTTTTCTCATGTCCCTTCCACACTCCTCTTTAATCTGGCTCTTCTTTTTCTTCTGCCCAAAATGTATCTGTCTCACTCAATTTTGATTCTACTACCAGCAATTTCTCCTCAATGTGCGGCTTTGTCCTCAGAGTAAGCTTTGAAAATGTTGGTTTCAAATATTCATTAGTGGTTATGTGGGGCTGAGGAAGGAATGCCAAGGGGTGTGGGGGCTTTCTTTTTGGAATAATGAAATTGTTTTAAAATTTTTGAAATGATGAATGTACAATATTATGATTATACTAAAAGCCATTGGTTATACACTTTGGAGAGATCATATGGTATGTGAATATGCCTCAATAAAACTGCTAACAAACTGATAAATAATTATGCAAGAATAGCCAGAAATAGCATTTATGTACAGCAGGCGAAACAGAGAAAGATTGAGAGGTGAGGAATTTTCTTGTTTGTTTTTTGTTTATTATTATTGAAATAATGAAAATGCTCTAATAATGATTGAAATGATGAACGCACCACTATATGATTATACAAAATACCATTGATTGCATACTTTGGATGAATTGTATGCTTTATTAATATGCATCAATAAAATTGATTTGTTAAAAAAAATTCATTGTAGCTATGCAAGCTGGCTTTGTCCAACCTTTTCCTAGTATCTTTGATCTCAGCTGTGAATTGAAGCCTGCAATTCCCAAACAGAGTTTGGATGCACACACATTTTCCATACTGAGAGAAAAACTCTCTGGGGAATAGTATTTGTTGTGCCTTAGTTGTTAGATTGTCTGCCTCTCAGGATCATGAAAGTCCACTTAGCTTTCTCCTGCACAAATTATTCACAAAATATGTGCCTTGTTGCTGTTAGTGATTTGGCCCAATCTAGTACTCTTTTGGAGTATAATTTCTCACTAAGTTTTGTTATGGATCAATCTATGCAATTTAATTTTTATTACTATTGAATTTGTTTTTTAAGAAGTTTTATTGAGATATACTCACATACCATAAAATCCATACAAAGTGTACAATCAATGGCTTTTAGTATAATCATGGAGTTGTGCATCCATCACCATAATCAATTTCAGAACGTTTTCATTACTCCAAAATGAAAAACTCCATTCCCCATAGCACTCACCTCTCAATCACTCTACCCTTCCTCAGCCCTACAAAACTACAAATCTATTTCTGTTTCTATATATTTAATTATATTTACATTTCATACGAACGGAATCATGCAATATGTAGTACTTTGTGTCTGGTTTTACACTTAGCATAATATTTTTATTTTATTATTATTATTAATTATAAAAGTAGTAGGCTCACAGAAAAGTCATATAAAAAATACAATGTTCTCATATACTCCTAATATTTGAAATTTTGACTTAGTGTGGTATCTTTGTTATAATTTATGAATATCACAATAGTACTATTAACTATACTCTAAGGCTTACATTGTGTATTTTTTCCCTTTAACCACAATATGAACACCTTGTATTAGTGTCATGTTTGTTATAATTCATGAAAGAGCTTTCTTATACATGTACCATTAACCCCAGTCCATCATCAACAACAGGGCTCACTGTGGTATACACGTCCCATGTTTTATCTCCTAACTTTCATTCTAGTAACATACTTGACCTAAAAGCTCCCCTTTCAATCACATTCACATACATAATTCAGCACTGTTAATAACATTTACAATAATATGCTACCATCACCACCATCCATTTCCAAACATTTACAATCAACCTAAATAGAAATGCTACACAAAGTAAACATCAGCCCCCATTCTCTACCCTCAATCAATCCCCTGGTAACCTATATTCTAGATTCTAACTCTATGTGTTTGCCTGTTATAATTATTTCATATCAGTGAGATAATACAATATTTGTCCTTTTGTGACTGGATTATTTCACTGAGCATAATGTCCTCAAGGTTCACCTGTGCTATCCATGCATCAGGACTTCATTCCTTTTTACAGCTGAATAATATCCCATTACATGTATATTCCACATTTTGCTTATTCCTTCATCAGTTGATGAAGTTGACTTAGGTTGCTTCCATCTTTTGGCCATTGTGAATAATGCCACTATTAACACCAGTGTGCAAATATCTGTTCGAGCCCTTGTTTTTAATTCTTCTGGGTGTATAACTAGTAGCAGGATTGCCAGGTCATATGGTAATTCTAATATTCAGCTTTCTGAAGAACTACCAAACTGCCTTCAAAAGTGGCTGCACCATTTTGCATTCTTACCAACAATGAAGTAGTGTGCCCATTTCTCCACATCCTCTCTAAAACTTGTAATTTTCTGTTTTGTTTTGTTTCTTGGCTTTTAAAAAAATAGGTATTGATTTAATTTCTGAAATTAGACATTTATTCAACAATGAACATTATATTGCCTTCTTTGAGCATAAGCAGCTTATTAGGTATCTGCAGAGTATTTTCTGAACATTAGGGTGCAGTTATCCATTCGCAGGCCTGGCTTCAAGACTACAGGTCCACAAGATGCAGATGAAGGAGACCTGGTGTAAAAAATGGAGAGATCCATTTTCTTTCACCAGGTTACCTTTGAAAGCAGGGAATTTGCATGACTCTCTGGACTGATTTCCTTACCTGTAAAAAAAATCAGGGGTTGTGGATGGACTCCCAGGGATCCCTATCTAGCTTGTTTAAGGAAGCAAAAAAAAGGGGTGGTGGGGAATTGGACACATCTGATGTGTCAAGATCAAATCTCAAGATCAAATCCTTGCATTCAGTGAGCTGGTTTCCTACCTGGATTAGCAGCACACTCATGAACCAACTCTGAATAAGAGTCTAGATAAGTCATTTCACTTTTTTTTTTTTTTTTTTTAGACATAGGAAATGTTCTTTTTATTTTTAAAAAGTAATACATTTTGCATTTTCACAAAAAGGGGAAAGCTAACACACATGCATGTACAAGATATACTAATTTCAGGGAATTATTTTTACTTAATTATTTCACCCAATTATTTCACTTATACATCACTGCAATCTTGGAAAAATAAGTTTTGCACACATAAAGAAAAATTCATTGAATTTAGAAACTGTGCCTAGGGTCACACAACCAGCCTTTTTCCTTTTTTTAAAAAAAAACAAAAAAAAACAAATAAATTTTATTGATACATACTAATAAAGCATACAATTCATCCAAAGTGTACAATCAATGGTATTCAGTATAATCACATAGTTGAGCATTCGTCACTTCAAACATTATTAGAACATTTTCATTATTTCAATAATAATAATAAACAAAAAACAGACAAACATTAACAAGAAATTTCCTCACCTCTCAGTCTCTATGTTTCCCCTGCTTACATAGCTGCTATTTCTGGCTATTCTTGCACAATTATTTATTGGTTTATTAAGTAATTTTATTGAGATATATTCACATACCATACGATTTATCCAAAGTGTATAATCAATGGCTTTTAGTATTACCACAATGTTGTACATTCATCTCAAAAATTTTAGAACAATTTCATTACTCCAAAAAGAAAGACTCCATACCTCTTAGCATTCCTTCCACAGCTCTACATAATCACTAATCTAATTTCATCTTTATAAATTAATTATAGTAACATTTTATATAAATGGAATCATATAATATATAGTACTCTGTGTCTGGTCTCCTTGACTTAGTATAATTTTTTTTGTCTGATATTAACATTTTGTAGTATTAACCTACATTTGTTTAGCTTCAAAGTAAAACAGTGTTATATATGCAATTTTACTCATATTCACATATCACATAATATATTTATATTTCACACAATATATTTAGTTCATAATAGGGCAATCATACAGTATTTGTCCTTTTGTGTCTGGCTTGCTTCACTCAGTATAATTTCCTCCAAGTTCATCCATGTTGTCATATGTTTCATGACTACATTTCTTCCTACAGCTGCATATTCCACCGTGTGTATAATCCACATTTTGTTTATGCATTTATCAGTTGATGGACACCTGAGTTGTTTCCAACTTTCGGCTACTGTGAAAAATGCTGCTATGAACATCAGTGTGCAGGTGTCTATTTGTGTCACTGCTCTCAGTTCTTCTGGGTATATACCTAGCAATGGTATTGCCGGGTCACATGACAATTCTATATTCAACTTCCGTAGGAATTGCCAAACAGTCCTCCACAGTGGCTGTAACATTCTACATTCTGAACAACAGTGAATAAGTGTTCTCTCCACATCCTCTCCAACATTTACAATTTTCTGACTTTTTAAGGGAAGCTAGTCTAATAGGTGTAAAATGATATCTCATTGCAGTTTTGATTTGCATTTCTCTAATTGTTAGTGATGTTGAACATTTTCTCATGCGTTCCCTCACAATTTGTATTTCTTCTATAGACAGTTGTCTTTTCAAGACTTTTGCCTATTTTTTAATCAGCTAGCTTGTCTTTTTACTGTTGAGCTGTATGAGCTCCTTATATATGATGGATATTAAACCGTTATCAGATATGTGATTGCCAAATATTTTCTCCAATTGAGTCGGCTGCCTTTCCACCCTTTTGACAAAGTCCTTTGAGGTACAAAAGAGTCTAATTTTGAGAAGGTCCCATTTATCTATTTTTTTCTTTTGTTGCTAATTCTTTGGGTGTAAGGTTTAAGAAACTACCACCTACCACAAGATCTTGAAGATGTTTTCCTACAAATTCTTCTAGGAGTTTTGTAGTTCTCATGTTTATATTTAGGTCTTTGATCCATTTTGAGTTAATTTTTGAATATGGTGTGAGATAGGGGTCTTCTTTCATTCTTTTGCCTATAGATATCCAGTTTTCTTAGAACCATTTGTTGAAAAGACTATTCTTTCCCAATTGATTGGACTTGGCAGCCTTGTAAAAAATAAATTGGCCATAAGCTTTATGGCTTACTTCTGAACTCTCAATTTGATTTTTTTCATTTATATATCTACTCTTGTACAAGTACAATGTTGTTTTGTTCATTGTAGCTTTGTAATATGCTTCTCGTGCTTGAGATTTTAATGTTTCTTTGATTCAGTGTTTGTGTAATGCTTCTCCAGTCTCTATCATTTTCCAGAATTCTAATCAAGTGGAATTTGTCCTTTTATTCACAAATCTCTGGGGAGACTTTCTCAGGGGATGTATTACCTTGCCACATTGATGTCCTATTGATTTGGTTTTGCTGTTTATGTGAATTGAAGAGAGGAGGTATAAATCAGGGAGATTCAAAAGCATCACTACATCTGCTAACTTCTTCCTAACTTTATATTAAATATATTATACTATGTAAATTCAGAGAGGTAAAATGTCTCTAATTTCAACCACTTAAAACAATGTTTGCTACATTTTCAATGGGTTCTTAAAAACATATACTATGGAGAAATTAAAAGCATGCAGACCTAGTAAATGTGTGTCTAAAATGGTAAATTTGCAAAGATATTCAAAGCACTTCTAAGAAGTTTTAAATGAAGCAGCAGATAAAAATTATGGATTAAAAATAAACTATTTGGATCAACTGATGATTTTACTTAGGCATGCAATTTTGCCTCATTCATACTCATAAATATTTCAGTGTAATTCTTTCTTACAAGTCAGGTCCAGTCTATAATATTGAAAATAACCAATTATTTTCAAACCAGCAAGCCATGCCCTGTTTTCATAAAATCATTTTACTCAGACTAAGCTAATTTCTAAACAATATTTTGGAAATAAATACATTCAAACCTCTGAGGACACTCATCATTTTCTCTAGAATCTATAAAATCCCATTACTTATTAATGGAGTTTGATTCAGATTGAAGATAGATAAGTGTATCACAAATCGCTTAGTGATGAGATCTCAGACTGAGCCACTTATTGATTCTTAACTTCTGTTTACCTACATCATGTTTAATTATGCCAATTTTACCCTTTTTATTTGGTGAGATGCATTTTAATACTAACACCTGAATTGAAAGAATGATTAAATTCTATTTCCTTGCAAAAAAATAAATTGTGCTCTTTTCCACCTGAAAGTATACTTAAATGAAAACCAAGATAGTTTTCTGAATGTGAGGTATACAAAAGAGGAATATGATTTATTCATTCTAATGAATATTGATCTGCAAAAATTATCTTATTTTCTATTTAGATGGTAAGTGAAAAGCAACCAGTTGAACTGGTAAATGAGTTTAGGTGCTAGTATCCCTATACTTTTATACATATAAAAGAGAATCAGGACTCAAACATGAAAATTACATAAAAATTTGAATACAGGAAGGTGATATATTAATATATATTTATCAAAATAAAATATAAAATATTATATAATTATATGCTAATAAATATAACATTAACAATGAAATGGATTATTTTTGTGGAAACAAAAATTGCCATGGAATAATAAAAATTAGGAACCTCTGATAATAGTACAATATTGTTAATGTAGTTAACAGCACTGAATTATACATACAAATGTGATTAAAAGGGGAAATTTTAGGTTGTACATATGATTACTAGAATAAAAATATTTTAAAAACTCATAAGATTGTATAACACAAACAGGGAACCCAAATGTAAACCATGGACTACAGTTAATAGTACAATTAAAATAATATTCTTTCACCAGTTATGACAAATGTACTCTAATAAAATAAATTTTTAAAAAAGAAAAAATACGGCTTCTGACTTTTGTAAGACATATTTTAAAAAATGAAAAGGTAAGCCACAGATTTGGAGAACATATTCTCAATGCATACAACAGACAAAGGATTTTTATCCAAAACATATAAGTAACTCTTACAACACAATAAGAAAATACAAGTAACTCAATTGAAAATTGTCAAAAGATTCGAACAAACACTTCACAAAAGAAGATATATACCACACAGGGACTAACAAAATATTAAACTTTCCTCCTGGGAAATGTCTGCTGCTTTCTGAAATAAGATGGCAAAAATCTCTGGCTTATATAACCCTTTTTAAATAAAAGATAGCAAGCCAATAAGCTAAGCCCTCAATTTTAAGGCCTGTATTTATGAACCTCATCCCTGTAATAATAAAATTAAGCCTAAGTATAATTAATGCCTAAGAGTTGCCTCCTGAAAACCTCCTTGTTACTCTAATGTGGCCTCACTCTAAGCTAAATTCTGCAAATAAACTCACTATATTCTCCCAGTGTGGGACATGACTCCCAGGGATGAGCCTCCTCGGCAATGTGTGATTATTACCATGCATCAATCAGCTATGCAGTGGGAGAAAGACATTGACCAAAAGAGGGAAATATGAAATAAAATAGAGCTTTTAAGGTTAAGAGATTTCAAATTGATTCAGGAGGTCATTCCAGATCTTATGCTTATGCAGACCTCAGCCAGATTTTACAAACTGCCACAGTAAACAAAGCCTCAAACAAAAGTGCTCCTGAGGGCCTTAGGGATGTCCAGACACCACAGGCAAGCCACGCACCCTCATGAAATCAATAGCCTCTCAGTGGGCCCTATCTGGGAATATATGTAAATCTATTTCCCCAATATAACATAGTTATACTCATTTATAAATCCCCTATATCCTGAAACCCAGTAGACAATGCGCCCAAGTCTTACTCTCCAGTTCTTCAGGCCTGCCCTGGACAACTAATAAAATGATGAGGATTGACCAGCCCCACCTGAAAAGGAAGGAGTGTCTTCAACTGCAAGCAAAACAATTCCTTTCCTCTCCCCCATAATATCTAAGTCCCTTCTCAGTCTGAAGCAATCAGGGTAGACCTGGTACTGAACTCCTCAAGATTAAGGAATGAACAAAAGTGGGGGGAGGCGAGTGTAACCACTAACCAAAGTAGATTTATTGTTACTGTAGCTACTATCTTGTATTTATTGAGTAACTTGTACATTGATATAATCAATATATTTTTTAAAAAGAAGATATATAACATCCAATAACGACATGCAAAGATGCTCAACATCATTAATCCTCAGGGAAATGCAAGTTCAAACTGCAAGTTACTACTGCACAAACCCTAGGATGACTAAAATTAAGAACTCTGACAATGTCAAAGAGCAGAGTCTCTCATTTGATTCCTTATTCTAGCCTCTAAATCTGCTGCCTCAACCCAGAGATTTAGCTCCCAAGTAAAGAGGCACTGGGTAAGGAAACCATATTTTATTAATAATAAGCACAGATTTTTTAACATTGGTAATAGAGGGAAAATTACTACATTAGATTTCTCCATCCATTGCTAACTTTGAATAATCTAGTATGTTTTATTTGGTAAGGGAACAAATGGGTTTCCTTACAGCTGGCAATAACAGTGGGATAAATGAATTTTCAAAAAGAAGGAATTCTTAGGGAGAGAAGGTCCTGAGATCCAGCCACTTGCCCCAGATGGAAATTTCCCACCATTGTTGATCTTGGATGGTCTTTGTTTAGACTTTTTAAAGGAGTCACCAGATTTCCAGTTTCTCAATATTCCACTCATTTTAAAATGAGAAAACAAAATACTTGGCATAGTCAGAGATCATGGGATTCTTAGGAAAGGCAATAATCATGAAAAATGGTGTTCTGAAAAGACATTGTAAGGGAGGGATGTTTCCCTATATGGATATCTTTTCAGTCTATATATTCAGAATCCACAACTCATCCAGGAAAGCACTAAAGTAAAACTTAGAAAACAAATCAGTAAATTTAGAGGTCCATGAATTAATTAGATCATGTTTTGATTTTTTTCTTGGTGAAAAAAAGTGAGTTGAATAAATGCATTTTGAGTAAAAGTGTCACTGGAAAAATTATCCAATGACTTGTGGGAGACTGTTATAGGTAAAGAAACCTGAACTATAAAATGCTTGAAAACGCATACTTACCAGTATATCCTTGATTTTCCTTGGAAGAATGCCTTGCAAATAGTAGCTGTTCATTAAATATTTACCAAATGAATAAAAGGTATGTATTTAAGATCATATGGGTAAATTTTAAAAAGACAACTTCAAGGTGATGATAAATAGGAGGCCATTAATTCCTTCACATGGTTTAACATTCATGATGAGAGATTCAAATGCCACCCTGCCAAAGGCAATTAGGAACATTGATTTGGATAGAAAATTATTCCCCATGAACATCAGGATTGAAGGGGATGGAGAAGAAAGGGTGTGGTGAATTATACAGTTTCTGGATTTTGTGTGTGTGTAAAAAAAACTTAATCAAATTGATAAACTGAGATTTTTCCCTATATTTTTGTCAAGGGCATGTATTCTCCCTATAAGAGGCTCTGAAACAAAACATGCTTGCCCTATTCTTAATACTGTATTGTTATTTATGAAAATTTACCATAAATGTACATGTTGACTAGTTAAGTAGATTTAAAAGTGTAAGTAACCATTCTACCCCCAATTCATCATATACCATCACATTTATTGCCTTTGAAATCCTAAATACATGATACACAAATGCACTTTTGTCTTTAAAGTGAAAAAGATTCTAATCACTTTCTAGAGTTGTTGCCAATTCAACAAGAAATAAATTTTCCTTTATTATTCAGCTCCACACTTACTACTATAAAACAATGAAATAAAATCTTTCAAGAAACTCAATTAAACTATCATTGAACTTTTCTTTCTACTTTTGTACCAAAATCTGATTATTCCTTTTGTACCAGCTCCCTCATAATGGTAGCTATTGAACTTTGAGTGGCAAGATTTGAAAGGGAATTACAAAGAGTGTGCACTGACACATCATAACATGTAGCTTTTGTGATGCTCTAAATTCCTTTCAGGGGACATTATGCACTCAAAGCTATATTTACCATTGGAATTTAGCCCCCAGATATCCTCATGGCTCTCAGACTAGGCCTTATCATTTTATTAAATACACAGGCATTAAAGAGTATTTCTTGGAAATGTATGAGTTGTCTAAATTGATCTTCTTAGCCATCTAATCTGAGGAGTCCCTTTTGTTCTAACATATCATTATAGAAACTTTGTTTTTAAGATTGGTAATATTCCCAATTCAATATTTCCCTACAGAAAAGCTTTGCATTTTATTTCACCAACCTCAAAATATCTTAATTCACTACTTAATTTTTTCTTATATGCTTTAACTCCTGTCAGCCACATCATAGAGAAGCTATTGGCCAACAGAGCTAAATTTGACATTTAACATAATTGACCATGTCTCTTGCCCATCTCTTTCCTTGCATCTTTTTGCAACGCCTTGCCATCATTCCATACTTTAGAACACACTGTCTTCTTCCTTTTGCCCTGTAGACCGTGCATCACAGGGGAAATTTTGTTACTCGTCCAGAACCTATCTGCAAACATAACTGACCATTTCAGTTCCCAACTTTATACTAAAAGATTGGAAAAGTAAATTTTTGATTCCTTATTCCAAGATGTTTCTGAATGTAAATGTCATCAACCTCAGCACAAAAGCCCCACAACTCAATATCTGAACAGATGTTTGGATATTTGAATACTTTCAACCTATTATGATTTTTCAAAGTAATGAAATGTTTAATTTGCTGACAGCATGCTGTTTTCAAGTTGCCTTATATAAAAAGTAAAATTATTTTCCAAACAAATTATTTTCACAGCTAGGAAGAAATTCTGTTTAAAACATATATAATAATCTATTTCTCCATGCTTGTTTTGCATTTGAACCTGTAGCACATTTTGTAAAACTACATAACTGAAGAGTATTGGGAAGTCCCTGAAACAATATGATTAATTAATCATTAGGATACTAGATCTATTTACATGACCACATGAAGCAACACTTTTTTAGAATGACAGAAAAAATTTAACACAAATTATTTTAGCACAGACCTCCTTAAATTACTCAAAGTTCTTTCTTAGAAACTTGCTTAGTTACTCACTTTTACTGTCACCCCATCATTGTGTAAATCAAAGAGCCATTGCATTATTTGAGGGTCAGTATTTTACTGTGCTAGGCATTGTAAGTTTTTCTTCAAAGTTAAATTTCCCTGTCTCTTTTATTGCCATTTGTCTATATCTACTTTTACCATTCTTCTACCTTCCTATGTGGTTTCACCCCATCTAATTTAGTATTACTAAGGGATTTAAAACACTCTTCTTCTATCTCCCTTGCAATTAAGGTCATTAATGAAGACATTTAATAGATTTGGCTGCATATGGATCCTCTGATTCTATCCTATACACGTCCATTGGATCCCACAGTTCAGGCAGCTTTGCTGAAAGGCCAGTTTTCATTCTGTTTGCTAGTTTAAATGAAATACATCAACCAACTGAGAAAAGAGGGAGACAGAAAGTTTTTTGTAAGGAGGGGAATATTGTGAGGATAAAAATATGCTATACAGGAACATGATTATTTTTTATGCATTTGCCAAACTGGTAGACTTTCTCTAACTCCCAACCGCCATGACCTACTCAATACCACTGACACAGAAAACTCCACAAGTAAGGTTCTTTCTCTTTCACATAATTCTAAAACATTTTTTTCAGTCTTGGCAATATCTATCTGACAGGATTTTTTGTTTTTCAGATCAGTGATCAGTTGACTCTGGGACAGTCTAATTTAAAAGATCTGTTTGGTCACTTTCAGTCTTTGATCCAAATTGTTCCGGTTGACTAAATTGAATGATCCTCTTTTTCCATGACTGATTAGGTGAATTGAATTGATGTGAACATTTTTTACTCTTATCCTCACTCTTAAATATGCCACATGATTGCTCTTTTCTATCTCTGTTCCCAATGGATGGACAGTTGGCCTTCTCCTTTGAAGTCCACTTAACATTGTTTTTGTTTTGGACCAGCCTAAGACAAGGATTACTGGATCTAATTTTTTGTTTCAAGCTAAAACTTCAAAGAGAATTGTGGCTGCCAATTCTTCAGTGTTATGACATGTTTAGACATGGGCAGTGCCGACACGACAACAATTTGTTGCTGTGCATATGGTTGCCAGAGGGGCCAGTTGGAATGAGATTATTTTACTTTTTTTGTACATAGTCATGTCACCTATCATAGTTAATGTCAGAATTGGACTTTTTGCCAGACCATTTGCCTGTCAGTTTGCAGAATTTCTGCTTGTATTTGAAGAGTGTGAACAGAATGAGATGCCAGCCTTTACTCCTAGGCAGCTGGTCTAACATAGGGATCAGCAACTTGCCATCCCTGAGGGTTTGGCAAAGCAGTAATATGCAGTAATGTTGAAGGAATAACAAGGGAAAGAAAGATAATGAGATCGTGGAAGAGAAAGATAAGAACATAGGTGATGCTAAAAGAAAGATGTAAAAATTGGCAAATGTTGGTGATGCTGTCAATAATTGTATCAGATAGTCCTTAGCTGCTTCCTCCAGTTATAGATGCATTCAGGTTGCTGCTGCCTATTAGATATTGTTGGATCTTAGAACTGGGGGGCTTTGTCGTGTAATGTAGACCCATTCACTGCTTTCATCTGAAAATTCTTATGAGTTTTAAAAGTATGTTGTCGTACAGAAAAGGACAAGTACTATATTATTGCTTTATTATGAACTAAATATATTGTGTGAAATATATATATATTATGTGAAATCTGAATATGAGTAAAATTGCATATATAAGATCATTTTTCTTTGAAGCTGAACAAATGTAGTTTAATACTACAAAATGTTAATATAAGACAAAAAAAAATACACATTATACTAACTGAAGGAGACCAAACACAGAGTATTACATACCGCATGATTCCATTTATATCAAATGTAACTATAAATCAATTTATGAAGATGAAATTAGATTAGTTGTTATGTAGGGCTGTGGAAAGAATGCTAAGGGGTGTGGAGTCTTTCTGGAGTAATGAAATTGTTCTAAAATTTTCTGAGGTGATGAATGTACAACATTGTGATTATACTAAAAGCCACTTATTATACACTTTGGATAAATCATATGGTATGTGAATATATCTCAATAAAACTGCTTAATAAACCAATAAATAATTGTGCAAGAATAACCAGAAATAGCAGGTATGTACAGCAGGGGAAACATAGAGAGACTGAGAAGTGAGGAATTTTTGCCTTTGTTTGTCTATTTTTTGTTTATTATTATTATTGAAATAATGAAAATGCTTTAATGATGATTGAAGTGATGAATGCACAACTATGTGATTATACAAAATACCATTGTACAATTTGAACGAATTGCATGCTTTATTAATATATATCAAGAAAGTTGATTTGTTTTATAAAAATAATCAAGATCCACTTTGCACATAAAAAAGTATGTTGTCATAAAAAATATATATATACTTGCAAGCACATATGTCACGAACTAAGAGTGTATAGAAATGGAAGAACTTAGAATTTTGAATCAGGAAAATATATTGGAACCATATTTTGCTAATTACTAGTAGTGAGGAATTTAATTAACCTCTCCAAGCCTCATTTTTTTCACTCATCTGTAAAAAAGAAATGATGTCAATGCCTAAAATGCAGAGCTGCTGAGAAGGTCAGAACCATCCAGCTCAATAAATGGCAGCTATTAGCTACAATTATGCCTGACATGAAGAAATCCTGATATTATACGCATGCTCCTAGTAAAATGACTCATGAACAGTGAAATTCTGATAATTAAAAGCTAACATCAAAAGAGTTCAGACTCAGAAACAATACATTTCTATCTTACTGTATTGAAAGAATGAGTAAACAAGTATAATGTAGTGTAAGAAGGATACCAACAAGGAAAACATCCACTTGAAAAAAGAAAATCATGCATTTATACACAAAAATTGCATTCTGTATCAAATAGTAAGAAGATGATTTGGTGCTAGTAAAAATACAGATTTTTAAACATAAATGCATGCTACAATAAGGTAAAGTATGCTAAATGGAAATGATAAAGGGTCTTTCATTCCTTTTGGCCATCTGTCATTTTCTGGACCTTAACAGGGCAGATATTCCCTCAGTGTACATAAATACCTTTTAATTGATAAAAATATGGGCTTTTTTCTTCTACAGTTTGAATTGCTGATTTGCCTAGCAGTAATGTTTGTAGTCTGCAGGGTAATAGCTGATGTGCCATACTGTTTGGAAGAAGCTACCCAGACCATAGAGATGTCTCTGAAGTCATCTAAGGCTTTGTGTGTATTTCTTGTGCCTAGGGTCCTCATTAGTTACTATGAGTATTTAATAATAAAACCAAAATGCAATTCTGCACTGCACAAGTGTCTCACGGGAACCAGAAGAGGATAATACAATTGATGGACTGCACAGAAAGTTATGAAATTTTCAAGAAAAAGAAATTTTTATTCTTATGAAAAGGACATTAGAGATTATATTTTATAGTTTTTTTTTAATGTCCTTTTACAAAACTGAACACCAGAGAGATTAAATGGTGGACACAAATTCACACAACTGAAAAATGACACAGCAAGAGCTAATTTGCTAAAACTGTGACATTCATCGCCGGTGGATCTGGGATTAAAATCCACTCTGATTTGCAGGTCATTCCTCCTTTCCCTAAGCCACCAAAATAGGTCTTTACTGAGGACATGCTGTGAGGCAGGGGCTGGTTTTCAGTTTACTTGGTGAGTAACTCAATATGTTGAGATAAACTTTGGGTGACAGTGGACAAGTCTGATTATACAACATGCAAATGACTAGTATTAAAGTACTCTTCTCTTCAATTCCCATTTATTCCTCCACTCCGTCTTCAAATAGTTATTGGGTGCCTAGTATCTAAAAATGTTGTTGACTAACAATGAACAAAACAGAAAATGCACTTTTCCTCATGGAGAGGAGAAATATATAATAAAATTATATTTTATTATATTTCAGGTGCTAATAAGTACCATGAAGAAAATTTAAATGGGGTAAAGGTAGAAAGGATAATAAAAGAAGCAGCATTTGAGAAGGACAGTCTCGGAGGGTCACTCTGATAAAGCAATATCTAAGCAGACATCCTGAATGATTCACTCTGAAGCAAGATGTATAGATGTAAAATAAGCCCAAAACTTCTAAGGGGAAAATGTGCTTGGCATTATGTGAGGAGCAGCACCGAGGACTGGTGTGCATGAAGTGGGTAAGGGAGAAGGAGAATGGTAGTTGGTGCCAGGATAAGCATTGTGGACTTTTTTTTTCAAAGACAAGAATCCATTAAAGAGTGTTGAGCAGAGGAGAAACATGGTATTTTATTATAAAAAGGACAATGTGATTGTGGGGGGAATAAGTTATAAGGCATATGGACAAAGATGGAAGTTGATATTCAATGCAAAAGTTGAAATATAGAGACCACTTAGGCAAACATTATAGACAAAGGATAATTGTGAAAGAAATTCCACTATATGAAGTTTCCAGAATAAGGAAATCTATAGAGACAGAAGGAACATTAGTGGTTGTCTAGGGCTGGAGAGAGATGGGGGTATGAGGGGTATTAAATCTCATGAAAATGTCTAAATAATGACTGTGATGACAGTTGCACAACTCTATGAATATATTAAAAATCATTAAATGGGTGGATTTAAACTTTAAATGGGTAAATTATATGGTAAGTGAATTATATCTCAATAAAGCTGTATTTTTAAAAGGTAATTATAGATTACACCTTCTTAGAAATAGAGGAGATGCTTGGAAGTGTGCAGATCCTTCATAAATTTGAAGATAGACATGGGAAGAATAGCGGTTGCATTAGAAGCAAAACATGAAAAATAAGTAGAAAAGGAGAGGAAAAGTGTATAAATGGCTTTAAGATTTCTGGCTTAAGCAATTGGAGGAATGAAGTTTCCATTTACTGAGAAAAACTGGAGAAGAAGCTAGTTGGAATAAAATCAAGAGTTCAATTTTAAACATGACCCTTCTTCTGAGTGAAGGGTCTTAGGATCCTTTGATTCCTAACAATGTCTGCCTTTCTTTCCCAAACACTTGGCAATGCTGAATAGAACAGAAATGATTCTTAAAAATACATGGATGGGTTTGAAAGCATGAAAAGATATCCTCAGATGAAAATGAAAAGAGCATCCAAAGCCATTTGGATAAAGGAAAGTAGAAGTCATTGAGTCCTCAGGAATAGAATTGGTTTAGATCATATAAATTACCTTGGGGTTTGCAATGTTTCTTCATGGATAGAAGAAACTAGACCTGGGATTTTTAAATAAATTATACAACTGGAAACAATATTTAACTAATTAAAAGATCTAGAAAGTTAGCCACACACACCAGGAAAGGGAATGCCCAAGTAGAGAATAATGACAAATCAACCCTCAGAGAAGCCATCCATACCACAGATTACACATGAGAGACAAGCAGATGATAACACAGGTTGACAATTACTACATAGGAAAAAAAATGTCTTAAAAACATGGGGCAGTTAAATACCACAAGAAAGTGTTTGAACAAATGAAGAATTCACATCTGGGAAAATAAAATACTAGAACAATAGTAAAGGGTCTCTAATAATTATGCTTAAAATTCATTGAGAAGAAAAGGATATTGAGAAATCAGAATAGATTATAGGAAAAAGAGCAAAGTAAAAATCTTAGAAAAGAAAAATGTAGTCATTGAAACTAAATTCTCAACAAACTCATTAGACATTAGACTTTGCTGAAGAGTGAATTATTTAGACAAAAGGCAGATATGAAAAAATCATAATCTAACACAGAAAGATTCAAATATGAAAAATCAGGAAAAATGTTATAAAGGCTAGAAGATTAAATGGCAAGGCCCAACATAAGTCTAATAGGAGCCTAATGGAAAATGTAGATGTTTTCTGGATGTTTTCAGTAGTCAGACTTTTCTTTCCTTTTTCTTACAAATTATGAGTTTCTCCTTTACCATCAAGTTAAATCTCCTTTTCCCTTATTCAACAAGGGTATATCCTTTCTCCCACAGCAAAGACCTTTCCTGTTTCTAGCAATAGCCATATATTTACATATTTTCTCTTTTCTACAAGGTACACAAAATAGATTCAGAAATACAACACTAATATAAGTACCAAAGGAAAACATACTAATACATGTTCAGGACTTCTTTAAAGTTCTTTTTTGTCTTTAGAATACATCTCAATAAGACTTAGAGTACTATGTTTAAAAATTTCTTCAATATATCCTTTCCCCCATGTGGCTGTGAAATCAATTTGATCAATATTATCATGATTAGAATCTCTTTGTATTCATTTTAGAGTTTGCTTTTTACATATTTTTTAGTTATTTTTGAGGGAAGAATAGAATAGATGGATCTTAGGGCATTTTTATGGCATTAGAATTGTTCTGCATGATCTTGCAATAACTGATACAGGCCATTTTAGAATTTGGCAAAACCTATAAAAGTGTATGGTGTAAAATATGAACCATAGTGAAAACCTTTGTCCATGCTTAATAGCAATGCTTCAATATTTGTACATCAATTGTAACACGTACCATCCACATGTAAAATGTTATTAATAGGGGAGAGTGGAAGAAGGGGAGTGTATTGCATATATGGGAATCCTCTATATTTTCTATATGACTTTTCTGTAACCTAAAGCTTCTTTGAAGATGAAATGAAAAAAAAAAAAAAAGATGGGGAAAATACGGAAGAAACTGTCACTTTATATACAAGATACAGATCTAACAGTGATGAAAGACACAACGTATAAAAAATTTTTATTTCAATTTTTTTAATTTTTATATTTCATTTGTTATTTCAAAATTCTTGTTATTTTATTTTCTTATTAATTTTATTTGGTTATTTTTTTGGCTTCATTTTTGGAGAGGTTTTGGATCACAGAAAAGTCACACCTATGGCAGGGAAGGATTACTGGCACCGGGTGTCAGTGATGGGGATGTGTGGGGAGGTTACATCTGGGGCATGTGTTTAAGGCATATGAATATGTTCAAGTGTTCATGGGGCATTGTCTCCGTAGGTGGAGTCCCACACAACAACCGAAAGAATATTGAATTCCCATCCTGGGGAGTCCTGCTACATTCTCTCATAGAATGGCAAGAATCTCCTGAGTACTTGGGCAGTGCCTAGTGAAAGACAGACCATTATATCAGGCCCTTGATATTGATGATTGTACTTATGAAACTTGTTCTTGTGAAATTGAAACTTAGCCTAGTACTATATGAAAACCTCCTTGTTACTCAAATGTGGCCTCTCTCTAAGCCAAACTCAGAATATAAATACACTACCTTCCTCCCCGCCACCCCCCAGGCATGGGACATGACTCCCAGGGATGAGTCTTCCTGGAACCAACAGATTATTACCAAGTGCCAAATAGCAATGCATTTGGAAAAAGACCTTGACCAAAAGGGGAAACATCAAATACAAAAGAGTTTTTGTGGCTAAGAGCTTTCAAAGTGATTTGAGAGGTCATTCCAGGGGTTATGCTTATGCATGTCACAGCAGGATCTCATTGACTACCACAGTAAATAGTGTCTCAAACAGAGGCTCCTGAGGCCTCTAGAGATATCTAGACACTATAAGCAGGGCACACAAGCACAGGAATTCAGCACCCTGTCAGTGGGCCTTACTTGGGAATTTATGCTCCCCAGTGTAACCGAGAAAGATTCATTTATAGTTTCCCTACACATGGTTCTTCTGCCCCTTTTATTGGAACCTATAATTAGCCCTATACTTGTTAAATATATGCCCCAGAAATTTAAATCTTTGGTCTATCGATGTGCCAGTTGAGCCCTGAATCTTAGCAGAGTGGCAACACCTACTCTCCAGTTCATTGGAATTACCCAGGAAAATTAACAAGGAGATGATGATGGACAGCATTCAACCCAAGGAACAGAGAGTGTCTGCAACTGCAATAAGATAGTCCGATCCATCTGCCCCATGGGATTTAAGCCCTTTCTCAATAAGAAACAGAGTGGGCATCACCAACCCAACATCTTCAAGATTGGGGAATGAACAATGGACTAAAGTAGACTTACTATTATTATTCTATTACAGACTTATTAGTGTTCTAGCAATGGAAGAACTTTTATTATTGCCATAAAGACAGTGGCCACCAGAGGTTCTGAGGGGAGGAAGATGGAGGAATATGTGTAACATGGGGGCATTTTTGGGACATTGGAATTGTCCTGCATGACACTGCAATGACAGATACAGGCCATTATGCATTTTGTCATAACCTATAAAATTATGTGGGGCACAGTGTAAACTATAATGTAAACTATAGTCCACAGTTAGTAGCAATGCTTCAATATGTGTTCATCAATTGTAACAAATGTACTACACTAATGAAAGATGTTGTTAATGTGGGAAACTGGGAGAAAGAGAGTGGGGTGGGACATCTGGGAATCTCCTTTATTTTTTATGTAACATTTATGTAATCTAAAGCTTCTTTTTAAAAAACTAAAACTTAAGTGTTCCCTCCTTAAAAAAAAATTACCATTAATGTCAACAAGAAGAAAACTATACTCATTTTCATTTCATTATTACCTGTAGGCTAACCAAAGCAATAAGATATAAAATAGAAAAGAGAAAAGAAAATATTGGGAATTAAGATAAAATGTTTTAAAATATGAGAAAAGAATGATCTTTTTATGGATAATATTGACGTCTACAAAGAAAAATCTTACAATTTACAGGCAAACACATACTACGAAAACAAGTACAGGAAATCAAGACACTAGGCTTAAAAATCAGTGGCAGAGTGATGTCATCAAAATGGTGACATGAGATAGCTCCTGTAAAACCCTCCCTAGAGATTAAGTGTATAAAAAGACAAATCCCACTTGCTTACAACTCTGGAGGACAATAGAGACTGAAGAAGGACACCACAAATGCTGAATCTAAAAGGGAAAATTTTCAGGTAGGAAAATTCCATCACAGACCATCTGTCAGTTCCCATCACCTCCTCCTCAATCGGTATCACTAGTTTGGAAGTCACACCTGGTCACATGCCCCTGGGCCCCACCATGGAAAAAGACTATACAGCAAAGCATAGCAGTGAGTTAGGCACATCTAGGCACAGCAAACTAAGTTCTCATAGACACAGAGTGGAACAGAAGAAGCTGAGAAATGCTGCATACAAAAGGGGCCCCAGGAGAAAAAAAGAAAAAGAGATACCATGATAGAGAGACTAGCAAGAACAATTGTGCCCTCACTCAATCCAGTTTCAGGCAGCTGGACCGCCTAAAGGCAAAACAGACTTTTCTGAAGTGACCCACCTTTCTGGATTGACCCCATCCTTGAGCAGGATACAATAATGGTGAAGAAACCAGAGGTAGAAAAGTCCCACAGAAAAAAAAGAGGGAGGGGCATTCAAACGAACTGCTGTAAGATAGGACCAGTCCCAGAAGTGAAAAGTATAAGGAAAATGGGGCACTGGGGAGAAAAATCTCCACAAAAACAAACAGAGCAGATCAAGATTCCTGGAGAAGGAAAAGAGGAAAGGAAGCTCTCTCTTGGAGGTGAAAGAATGGCATAAAAGTGCAATCTTAAAAACTGACCAAAGGAATTGCAATCTTAAAAACTGACCAAAGGAACTGAATTGAGAGTTAAGAAATGAACCTTCACACCAATGGCCAATTCATTTTTGACAAGGCTACCAAGTCCATTCAATTGCAAAAGAATAGTCTTTTCAACAAATGGTGATGGGAGAACTGGATATCCATAAGCAAAAGAATGAAAGTAGATACCTATCTCAGAGCTTACCCCAAAATTAACTCAAAATGGATCAAAGACCTAAACGTAATAGTTAGGACTATAAAACTCCTAGAAGGAGATGTAGGGAAGCATCTTCAGGATACTATGTTAAGCAATGATTTCTTAGAATTTACATCAAAAGCACAAAAAGAAAAGAAAAAATAGATAAATGGGACCTCCTTAAAATTAAAACCTTTTGTGCATCAAATGAATTTGTCACCAAACTGAAAATCCAACCTACACACTGGGAGAAACCACATATCTGATAAGGGTTTAATATCCTTAATACTCCAGAATATATGAAGAAATCCTACAACTCAACAATAAAAAGACAACTCAATTTAACAATGGGCAAAAGACTTGAATGCACATTTTTCCAAAGAGGATATACAAATGGCTAAAAGCGCATGAAAAGATGCTCAGCAGCACTAGCTATCAGGGAAATGCAAATCAAAACCACAATGCAATATAATTTTCACACCCACTAGAATTGCTACTGTTAAAAAAACAGAAAATGAATGACACTAATGCAAGGTGTTAATTATAGGGTGGTATATGGGAAAAATACACCTAATATAAACTGTGGGCTACAGTTAATAGTACTATTTTAATATTCTTTTATCAATTGTAACAAAGGTATCACAGTAATGCAAAGTGTCAGCAATAGAGGGGTATACGTGAATGCTGTGTTTTTATACGACTTTTCCGTAAACCTGCAAGTTCTCTAATTAAAAATAATAATTTTTTTAAATGCAAAAAAGTCAATGGCACTCCTGCACACAGATTCAGTACTAGAAAAATTCCACACACCATAGCATCAAAATATTTTTTTAAAAATTAGCAAAAGCTTTTACAAAGAAAATTTCATTATTTTATTGAAGAGCTTGTATATATGAAGAAATATTCCAGGCTCATGGAGGTGAAGACCCAATATCATAATGATACTAAATTTCCAAATAATTTAATATATTGCCAATAAAAATCCCCTCAGCATACTTGATGAAACTTGATGACTCATTCTAAAATTCATTTGATATCAAGAATGGATTAATAAATAAATGGACTAGAATAGACACCCCTGTATTAACTACAATAGCTTTAAAATAATTCTTGAAATCCAGTAATATTTGGTCCTTAAAATTTGTTCTTCTATATGATAATTTTAAGTATTCCTAACCCTTTACATTTTCATAAAAATATTTTAATGAACTTATCAGTTTTAATATGAAATCCAATTGGGAGTTTTATTGGGATTGCATTAAATATATAGGTCAATTTGCAAAGAATTGGCATTTTAAAAATATTTAGTCATCTAACACATGGAAAGATATATTCCTTCATTTATTTTTGGTCTTTTTAATTTTTTTTTTTACAATGTAGGCAGATGTCAGAGATATTTTATGTTTGATTCCAGACCACTGCAATAAAGTGAATATCACAGTAAAGTAAGTCACATGAATTTTTTGGTTTCCCAGTGCATATAAAAGTTATGTTTACGCTATAGCCTATTAAATATCCAATAGCATTATATCTAAAAAATGTACATATATTAATTTAAAAATACTTTAATGCTAAAAAATGCTAACCATCATCTGAATCTTCAGTAAGTCATGATCTTTTTGCTGGTGGAGGTTCTTGCTTAGATGTTGGTGGCTGCTGACAGTTCAGGGTTGTGTTTGCTGAAGGTTTGGGTGGCTGTGGCAATTTCTTAAAATAAGACAACAATGAATTTTGCCCCAGCAATTGACTCTTCCTTTCACAAATGATTTCTCTGTGGCATGTGATGCTGTTTCATAGCATATTTTTCACAGTAGAACTTCTTTCACAATTGGAGACAATCCTCTAAAACCCATTCCCTGCTTTATCACCTAAGTTAATGTAATATTCTAAATCCTCTGCTGTCATTTCAACATTTACAGCATATTCACCAGGAGTAGATTCCATCTCAAGAAACCACTTTCTTCATTCCTCTGTAAGAAGCAACTCTTCATTTGTTAAAGTTTTATCATGAAATTATAGCAATTCAGTCACATCTTCAGGCTCCACTTCTAATTCTAGTTCTCTTGTTGTTTCCACCACCTTGCAGTTACTTCCTCCACTGAAGTCTTAAACACCTCACAGTCCTCCATTGGGGTTGAAATCAACTTCTTCCAAACTCCTGTTTATGCTGATTTCTTGACCTCCTTCCATGAATCATAACTGTTCTTGATGGCATTTATAATGGGGAATCCTTTCCAGAAGATTTTCAATTTACTTTGCCCAGGTACATCAGAGGAATCACTATCTTTGGCAGCTATAGTCTTATGAAATATATTTCTTAAATAATCAGACTTGGAAGTCAAAATGACTCCTTGATCCATGGGCTACAGAATGGATGATGTATTAGCAGCCATGGAAACAGCATTAATCTCATGGTACATCTCCATCGGAGCTCTTGAGCGACCAGATTCATTGTCAATGAGCAGTAATATCTTTTTTTTTTTTTTTTATTAAACTTGTTGAAAATGTCTTTAATATAAAACTACACACTGAAATGGATATGTTTGACAGAAAATGTAAATTTTGATGGCAGTAATATCTTGAAAGGAATCTCTTTTGTTCTGAGCAGTAGGTCTCAACAGTGTGCTTGAAATATTCAGTAAGCCATGTTGTAAACAGATGTACTATCATACAGGCTTTGTTGTTCCATTTATACAGCACAGTCAGAGTAGACTTAGCATAATTCTTAAGGGCCCTAGGATTTTCAGGAATGGTAAATGAGCATTAGCATCAACTTGAAGTTACCAGCTGCATTAGCCCCTAACAAGAGTCAGCCTGTCCTTTGAAGCTTTGAAGTCAGGCAGAGACTTCTCTTTAGATATAAAAGTCCTAAATGGCATCTTCTTCCAATAGAAGACATTTTGTCTACCTTGAAAATTTGTTGTTAAGTGTAGCCATCTTCATCAATTATTTTAAGCTAGATATTCTGGATAACTTGCTGCAGCTTCTAAATCAGCTCTTGCTGCTTCACCTTGAACTTCTGTATTATGGATATGGTTTCTTTCCTTAAACTTATGAGCCAATCTCAGCTAGTTTTCAACTTTTCTTGTTCAGCATCCTCACTTATTTCAGGCTTCATAGAATTAAAGAGAGTTTAGGGCCTTGCTCTGGGTCAGGTTTTGGCTTAAGGGAATGCTGTGGTTGATTCAATCTTCTATACAGTCCTCTAAGACTTTCTCCATATCAGCTATAAGGCTGTTTTGCTTTCTTATCATTAATGTGTTCACTGGAGCAGCACATTTAATTTCCTTCAAGAACTTTCCCTTTACATTTACAACTTGACTAATTGTTTGGTGCAAGAGATCTAACTTTCAGCCTGTCTCAGCTTTCAACATACCTTCCTCACTAAGCTTAATCATTTCTAGCTTTTGATTTAAAGTGAGAGATGTGCAACTTTACTTTTTACTTGAAAACTGAGAGGCCATTGTAGGGTTATTATTTGGCCTAGTTTTAATATTATTATGTCTCAGGGAATAAGGAGGCCTGAGAAAAGGGAAAGAATCAAGAAATCCTCCATTGGTGCAACAGTCAGAACACACACATTTCTTAATGAGGTTCACTGTCTTACACGGGCACATTTTATGCCACACCAAGACAATTAAAATAATAACATAAAGATCACTGATCACAGATGACCATAACAAATAAATAATTTAAAAGTTTGAAATATTGCTAGAATTACCAAAATGTGACACAGAGACACAAAATGAGCTCATGCTGATGGAATAGTAATGCTGATAGATTTGCTCGATGCAGGGTTTCCACAAACCTTCAATTTGTAAAAACAAACAAACAACAAAAAAAAAACAATATCTGTGAGGCACAAGAAAATAAAAGTGCAATAAACAAGGTATGCCCGTATTTTCTTCTAAAAGTTTTATAGTTTTACACTTAATATTTAGATCTATAATCCATTTTTTATTTGTTTTGGTAAAATGTGTGAACCTTAAGTTGAAGTTTATTTTACTTTTTTGCATATGGATGTACAAATGTTCTAGCATCAGTTGTGGGAAAGACTGTTCTTTCTGCATTGAATCACCTTTGTACCTCTATCAAAAATTAGTTGGCTACATTTCTATGAGTTTGTTTCTGAACTCGCTTTTATAGCCCATTGATCTGTATGTCTGTCCTCTCAGTAACACACTGTCATGATTACAATAGCTTTATAGTATTCTAATTGTGCAGTATGATTCCTCCAATTTTATTCTTTTAAAATTGTTTGGATATCCATGTAATTAATATTTTGATGGTACTAATAATTACTCTTTGTTGGATTCACTAATTCATTCAGAATTACCAAAACATGGGAAAAAAACTTTCAGGTAAAAGTCTCAGCTACAAATATATTTTAGATCTAACATGGCAACAAATGAATACAGGTTCTTGTCTTCTAAGGCAACTGTTAGTAGAAAATAACTCTGAAATAGTTCAATGAGAAAAAAATTTTGCTGCAACATGTGAAATGTAGAAGGAAGAAAATTAAAATATCCACATACATAGTGACTACAAGTGTATAATATAGCAGAAGTGCAATTATGGGCAGTAGCTCCTATCCATTAGTAAAAATAATCACTTTTGTATCAACTTATTTAAATATAATTTATATACAAAAAATGCCCCATTTTAACTTTGTAATTTGACTACTGCCAAATTAAGATATAAAATTTCCATTTTCCCTAAAATGTTCTCTTGTGGTTCTTTCCAGGCAATCTGTACCCTCACCTCTAAAATTAGACACCCAGTGATCTGCTTTCTATCACTGTAAAGTAAAACAGCATATTCTAGAGAGAATTATATCATTTAGTATGTACTCTGATATGTCTGGATTCTTTAAGTCAGCATAAAGTTTTAGAGTCTCACTCATGCTGTTGAATGCATTATCAGTTAATTTCTTTTTAATGCTGGTTTGGATGGACAATAATTATTTATCCAATCATTTGCTGATAGATTTTTTTTTTAGTATGTTCATTGGAATTTCCCCCACTTATAACTGAGCATTTTGAGTTTTTTATATATTCTGGATACAAATCCTTTGTAAGATTTATGAATATTTTCTTCCAGTCTGTGGCTTTCCATGTCAATTACTTGTCGTTTGCTCGTATTTGTTGTGTTTTATCTAATTATCTTTTCCTTTAGAAGTTTGTAGTTTACCTTTAATGTTTAGGTCTAATATCCATTTCAAATTAATTTTTGTGTATAGTAAAAGGTAAGGGTCAAGGCTCATTTTTCACCCATATGATTTTAGAATTGTTCCAGCCCTTTTTGATGAAAAGGCCATAATTTCCTCCTTGAATAGCTTTATTATTTGATCAAAAATCAATTAGCCATATATTCAGGAGTCATATATTTAGGATTCTCTATCATGTTCTTTTGGTCTATGTGCATATACTTGTTCTAATACTGCACTGTTTCAATTAATCTAGTTTTATAGTATGTTTTGAAATCAGGCACCATAGGGCCAACAGCTATTTTTGCAATAGAATTTTATTGGAACACAGCTATGTCCATTTGTTTACATTTTTCCTATGAAGGCTTTCCAGCTATAATAGCAGAGGTGAGTGTTTGCAACACAGATCCTGTAAGATCCTCAAAACTTAAAATATTTACTATTTGACCCTTTAAGGCAAAGATTGCTGACCCCTGCTCTATTAGATGCTAAGGTTTTATAGGTGTTCACTAAATGATATTTACTCAATATTGCTACTGAAATTTTTCTTACTAATTTAATCATTTAAGACTAAAGATAATTAAAATAGAAGAAAATATATTTTCAAAACAATTTAGAATATATTAAGCAACATAAAATGATAAAATTAGCAAATGAACATGTGAAATAATTAAATGTATGCAAACAAAAAGATTGATTAATTATTTCATGTATTATATCAGCAAACCAAATCATTATATTGTCCGATGCTATTAAATTTTGGTTAAACTGGTATCATATTGGATAACTTGCAGCAACCTAAATTGATGACATCTTTAATGTTCAAATATAGGGGAATAGTTAAATAATTATTATGCAACAGAATATTACGTACCCATAATGATAATTATTGTCAACACTGGGAGTACCATCAATTACTATTTACAGGTTAGTATAATTACATAGAAACAAAAATTGTTTCTTGACTATATTTGCAACGATAATCCAATCTAAAATGCAGAAGACCCTTTTACTCTCAGCAACTTTTGTAATTATTCTCTGCTCACCCTTCAATGCTAAATGGCAAAATTACATGTGCAATTTCTTTGAAGGTGATTCCTTCAGCTCTCCTCTCCTCCGTCTTTAGAATCAGCAACATATCTTTAACTCCCTTCCAGAGGAAAAAGCTTTCCTTTTGAATCTTCAAAACTAAAATTTTCACACATTAATTCAATCCAATTGTTTTCCTATTTCTTCAAGGGCTTGCTGCTTCATATTGTAACCTCCATTAATCTCTGTACACCTTCAGTCCCTTAACTACAGCCATGAACATCAGAAGGTCTTCCCGCTTAGGAGAACACATTATTTCCCTTGAATCCTTTAAAGATTCACTTTATTTTTATTTTTTTTTTAAAGATTTATTTATTTACTTCATCCATTTTAAACCCCCCCTTCCCCAATTTTGCTGTTTTTTTGTGTGTCCATTCTGTGTCTGTTTCATCTCTTCTCATCCTCCTCCTCCAGTCTTCACCAGGATTCGATCCTGGAG
>JAQZBX010025729.1:0-29358 GCA_029593785.1 Cabassous unicinctus | reverse complement strand
ATAAAAGAGCTATAAATTTCCTAATAGCTCTCATTCCTTCATTTTCTCTACTGTCTAGTATTCTGCTGTATAAAGGGAATAATAGGGAACTTAGGGCTAATGAGTTCCCTCTCAGTACCACTTCAAGTACATCCCACAAGTATGGCTATGTGTACTGTTTTCATTACCATTTAGTTCTAAATACACCCTAATTTCCATTATGATCTCATCTTTGCTATGTGAATTAATAAGAAGTGTGTTTTTCAATTTTCAACTGTGTGAGTCTCTTATCTATTTCTCATGATTGCACTGTGGTCAGAAGTGATCTGTATGAAAACGATTAGAAGCATTTCCTGGGATATGCTTTGTGCCCTACTGTAAGACAATTTTTAAAATGCTCAACACATTTTAAATCAGTTTTTGGCTATCCTGGAGGTTAGGAAGGCAAACAATACAGTGTTTTTCCTTGGAGGAATCCTTACTCTTTGAGTCTGCTGTGTCTGGAAAGAGATTACTTTGAAGTGGTCCATGCTAACCTGTCCTTTCCTCCCATGAGAGTGACCCCTAAGCAAGAAGCAGCTTCTGCCAATTAGCTTTTCTAGATGAGTTGGTTGAGGAAGACGAACAGTGCTCAAAGGCTCTGGCAACCAGGATATTTAGCTGGTTTCACCATCCTTACACCTACTAAATTCAAAGTGGAGCCTGGCTGAAGAGAAATAGTAGGGGACTCTCCCTAAACCTTTCCCCCGTCACATCTCAAGCCCTATTTGTGTTGCTGTGTATGCTCTATTCCCACCTCGGAAACCCCCACTTCACGTCCCCTCTCATGTCCCATCCCTAATCCTGACATGTCACGTAAGAGGCAAATCCAGGCAGGGTGGAACTCACATTGTGAACGTTTGGTGTGCTGAGGCTTCTCCGCAGATGCCGAGCTTTGGTGGAAAGTGCTTCTTTGACAGTGACGGCCTGTAGACGTGTAATAATTCAAAAACATCATTTATTATTTTCCCTCTGATTACAAAATTAACATGTGTTTACTGTAGAAGATTCAGAAAATATAGAAATAAAAATGCTTCCATCCTACACACACAAACAAATATCCATATTTATGAAACTGGAATCTTATTATACGCCCTCGTTTTTTTGCTTAACAATATATCAAAAACACTTTTCCATATTTAAAACCAAGAAAACTGCTGAGCTAAAGCCATTTATATTGTGAATATTTTATATAGATGGGTGGGAAGAAAATGTAGAAGAAGAAATTCCTGTCACTATATAATTATCTCACTTGCAAAATTACAATCACCGTTATGTGGTTTGTGTTTTACTCATGCAGCAACTTTAGGTGGGGCTTCCATTAAAGGAAGATTTTTCTGATTGTCTCCAATCTTAGTCCTGCTCGTTGCTCCTATGGGATGACTTGACTTCTCCTGCCTTATAGGTCACTGACTACTGGATTATCATAACCCGAACGTCCTGCATCCCATCAAATGTTATGCTGGGTATAAAAATTAGGGAAAGAGTAACAGTCCATGGTTAAGTATGTGGACTTAGGAGACAAGCCGTCGGGGTTTATATCCTGACTTTGCGCCCCTTACTAGCTATGGAGCCATAGGCATGTTAGCCAACTTCTCTCAGCCTCGATTTTTCTCATCAGAAAAAGGGGAAGACAAAAGTACTGACCTCATGAGGCTATTCTGAAGATTCAATGGAATAAATGTATCTAAATTACTCAGGCACATCGCTTGGCTATTATATTTGTTACTGTTCTGTAAGTCTCTTACTCTACTCAAGTGCTCCTTCTCTGATAGATTTGAGAGACATGGTTGATAAATATATCTTTGGGGAGATGTGGCTCAAGCAGTTGGGTGCCCACCTCCCACATGGGAGGTCCTAGATTCGGTTCCTGGTACCTCCTAAAGAAGACGAGCAAGACAGCGAGCTGACGCAATGGGCAGGCATTGCAAGCTGACTCAATGTGATGATGCAAGGAGATGACACAATGAGGAAACACAACAAGAGACACGACAAGCAGGGAGCAGATGTGGCTCAAGCGATGGAGCTCCCGCCTCCCACAATGGGAGGTCCCGGGTTCGGTTCCTGGTGTCTCCTAAAAGAAGACAAGCAGATACAAAGAGCACACAACAAACAGACACAGAGAGCAGACAGTGAGCACAAACAATGAGGTGGGGTGGTGAAATAAATAAATAAATCTTTAGAAAAATGTATCTTTGTCCATGCAGAAGTGAAGGCTGGTGAGCTACCATCTTCTAATCCAGACATGCCAGTTACTTGCCTGCCGGAGACGTTCAAGGCTCAGGATGTTCTCCACCTGGAGCACGCCACGCGTGTACTTTTCAATGTATGTCTCCCCATCTGACGTGCCTTCGTTTTCGCTCCTGGCTGCCAGGAGAGCCAATGTTTCCCGGTCCTCGATCTCCTCTGTTGCCTGAAGGGAGAGGAAGGCAATTACCATACACTCATGTGAACAATGTCTGTCAAAACTGAGAAAGTGATGTCAACGTTCTGAGAATTAACACATTCTCCAATATTTATACACGGATATTTTTAAAAAGTAATATATGCTTTACCTTTGGTATATTGGATACTATTTCATAGGTTACACCACAGGAGTAAAAAATATTTTTCAATGATATTCTCCTCTTCAAACTCTGGGTGAAACTCTGACAGAAAAGGAAAGCTGAATTAAGCTTTGTGGAAAAAATATAAGTTATTTAGTATTTTATACACTATAAAAGTATTATCCATTACAATGTTTTTGACACACAGCCACAATATTGAGCAAAACAAAAAAACAACCTAAAAGTCCTTGTCTCCATTCCTTAGGGACAATAACATCCAGCTATTATCAGGGGATCAGATTACAGAATTTGCAGCAAATTGAGCGTTTTGTGGTTGCTTCTCTCTCCCATCTGCTACCTTTCTTTTGATTTTTTTTTTTTTTTCAGGGTTGAATCAATCTATCAAGGGAAAGTCAGAAGAAAACTGAAGAGGATGTTTTGCTGACAGGTTCTCTGAGATGAGATTTGGGGAAGCAGCAGGACAGGGATTTATCTGGAGTCTGCGTTTTGTCCCGGCTTTGCCATTTACCGTCTGGCACCTGGCACTTAACCTCTCAATCCCAGTTCTATTTTTCAAGCAGCAAAATATCATGACTTTACAGCATTAAGGGTCCTCAGTCAGTCAAGGAGGAAAAGTCCTGTGGCGGACGACATTTACCTCTGCTATCCTCAAGCTCCATTACCCTGGGTAAATGGGAAGCAGTCTATAGCCTGGTCAGTGCGCTAGCTTTCACTTTAAGCACCCCGGAAGACCACTCTTTGTGAGAGAGAAAAGGAGGAAACTTTAGGCTTCCGTACACACAGCAGAACCAGGCGCTGTTACTACCTGTTTGTTGTAAATATTGGCCGCGATCCGTTTTCGCAGTACTAATTCCATAGCGGCCGGGTGGCTGAGTTGGACTGTGGTCTTCACAATTAGGTAAATCCTTTCATTCTGTGGTGTGACCCTATTCAAGTGAACAGAATCGTGAACTGAGGAGTCCCAAGAGGCTGTGGCTGAAACCTAGGCGTGGGGAAGGATGGGAGATCGAAATAAGACACGACTCGGTGCAGCAAATTACATCACACGCTAGAGAAAGAAAATGAACCTGACTCCATTTAATCAATAGATTGCCTTCCTCAGTTTTTCTGAATGAAAAGCACATGATCTGTTTAAAGCCGGCGGTCCTGTATCACCAAGGCTGCCCTGGCAGTCTAATGGGACGACAGACCCTCCAGGCTGTGCACGCATCGGAAGCCATTTACGAGATCCCAAGGGTCAATTACCTCATCGTCACTGTGCTTTATGATGGGCAGGTAGAAGAACTGGCTCCCATGCTCCTTGGGCAGAATGGAGTTCACGCCTGACGCATGAGGGCCAACGAGCTGCTCGTTGGCACTGAGGTCATCGGCTAACCAAGTCCAGGACACAGCCAGAAAAAGAAGGTGGGGGATGGGGGGAGTCAGTTTTTAAGCAAACATCAAAAACCTATAAATACACTTTCTGTAGATAAAGTTTATATATAACATTTTCCTTTCATTCCTTATCCTGAAGTTGAAACAGAGTCCAAGAATCACAACTGCTTTGACTCTTTACAGATGTTACTATGGGAAGCCCAAAAAAGCGCCTCTGTGAGGCAACTATAAAATGGGATGAGTAAATTCTATATGTAGCACTGAGAACAAAAATTTTCAGTACCTAAACTCGCCTTAAAAGTGTGCTACTTTCTGATGTGAAGTTCTTCCTGTTAGGTTTGTTGACCTACTTAGATAACTAACGCTAACTCAGAGGTGGTTTTTTTTTTTTTTTTTTTTTTAGGAGGTACAAGGGATTGAACCTGGGACCTCACACATGGGAAGCAAGAGCTCAACCACTGAGCTACACTTGCTTCCCAGCTAAGTCAGAGATTTTAGCAGCTAAACTATCAATTTAAAAATCAAAGTTCTAAGCACTTTGAGTCTAAGAAATAGGAAGATCATCTTAGTCAAATGCCAATGTGGGATTCACCCTTCACAAATCTTTGTAAGTGGTCGTCCAACATTTGCTTGTATACCTCCCATAACAGGGAACTCACCACCTCATGAAGCAAATTCATGTGAAGAGCCAAACCAACCTCCCTGTATCTCCCACCTCCCTCCATCTAATGCTGATCTTCCCTCCAGAACATTGTATTTTAGGCAGTGTTTTGAGGAGCTCTGGAGTCCTGCAGAAAGGCCTGCCGCCCCCAAAATCAACAACTCTGCTTTCATTTTCTACGTATGTGGGCCCATTTAAGATTTCACTGTTGTTAAAATACATTGAAAACCAATGTTCTAGGTTTATTCACTTTCAATCTAATTGTTAGTTAGAAAAGCAGGTTCCTAAGCCCTGCCAAGACTAAAGATTCAGAATCTCTGGGGCTGATTACTTTCCCAGGTAATTTCTATGTCCATTAATGTTTGAGAGCAACAGCTTTCATGTTTTTGTACCAGTTCTCAATCTCCCCAAATGTTCTTTTCTATATTAAATAGCCACATTTCTCTTCCAGTGATTCTACATGTCATGCTTTTATCTATATGTATTTTATTGGACTGAGAATGTCACCTAGATATAGAATATGAGAGATTAAAAAAGCGATTTAAGGATTGAAATGATGTGTGCCTGAGTAGATTTCAAACCTTAGTTGAAATGTGATAACCCCGCAGACCTTAATTTCAAGTGCCTACTTACCATTCAAATCAAGGAAAAGAACTGGTATGTGGGTTTCCATTCCAGGAGGTGGGATCCTAAGTGTAAAAAAAATTTAAGCATAACAAAAAATGTTTTACATCTTGTTAGATAATTAATAAAACACCGCAGAGGCACAGAAGCAGAAGAGACATACAAGTTCTTTTACTGAAATGTTTCCACATTTCTGACTTCCCTGCTAACACAAATCATGGAAATTATGTGACATCTATTTTTAAGACTACCAGTTAAATGAATTGCACTTAGTTCATTAAAACAAAAAATATTTGAAACCTTTCTAAAACATTTCTATTCATGGGGAAAAAGGGATAGAGATGATATTAGAATGGAAATGGTGGACAGGATCAGAACTAGAGGAATTAAACAAAAGGTAGATTTTTGTTTGTTTTGTTTTGTTCTCTCTTTTTTTATTATTAGAGAAGTTGTGGCTTTACAGAAAAATCATGCAGGAAGTACAGAGTTCCCATATATCACCCCTCCCCCCAAGTTTTCCAGCTTATTAACACTTTGCATTACTGTGGTTCCTTTGTTACAACTGATAGAACTATATTATTGTAATTATACTACTGACTGCAGTTCATAGTTTACATTAGGGCTCACTCTGTGTTGTTTAGTCCTATGGTTTAAAAATTTTTTTATTCTGGTAAAATCTATTTAAAAGCTCAAAGGAGAAGGGAATGAAATGTGTAAAAGGAGGTAGGCATGTGTGCAGGAGAGAGGGAAGCAGTGCCTTATGGAAAACTGGCCAGTCCTTCTGCATCAGAATCACCTTGGGACCCATCCTTCCTTTATCAAATCAGAATAACTAGATTTGGGAACAAGAACTCTACATGTGATAAACAGTCAAGATGATCTTAGGCATGCGGAAATGTGAAAGCAACTCAGAGACTGAGGTAAGGAGAAGAGCTGTTCAGAGAGGGGCCTGAGGAACAAAACAAGCCTGGGAGGAGAAGGCTGCCCATCGTAAGTGGCCAGCAGGTATACTGCACGGCCTCTGCGTAGGTCCAAATGCAATTACCAGACCCAGGCCCAACAGAAACGTCTGCAGGGAGAAACGTCAGGTTACAAATTATGTGCCTGCAAATTCACATTTTCAAAGATCATGAAATAGATTACCCTTTCATTCATCATTATAGACATGAATAACTTTTACTAATATGTCTATGCCTTCCAAAACAGATTATCTGGGTGTGTATGCTCTTTGTGTAAAAGGGATCTGATTTCTCTTAAATACCCAGGATGTATTCTTGGAATGAGAATGGGAATAGGCAGCAGCTACCATTAATGAATGGGCTTTTTATATACATTATCACTAATCCTCACAATACCAAAAAGGTAGCTCCTTTAATAGGTTAGGAAATAAAGCCTCAGAGAAGTCAGGTAACTTATTTACGGGAACACAGTTAAGAGCTGCAGCTGGAAACTAAATCCACATCTATGTGACTCCAGTCCCTATGATAATATGCTGTTTCCTATGAGCATATGCAGGGCTGATTGATTGACTGACCAATCAATTGATTGATTCATTATTTATATAGTGCTTAAGCGCTTACTCAATGCTAGTTACCAAACTAGATAGGTGCTGGAGCAAATAAAAAGATATATTTTCTGCCCTATTCAACTGTACTCCTTCTTTGGAGCCAAAATAAAAGAATTTCTGAAGATGAGTGAACGTCCAAGTTGCTCAAGATGAGAAACAGAGGAGTGTGGTATTTGATGCCTGGCCAGGCTACATGGTCTCTGGCTTCCTGTGAGAGGAAGCTGGCTGCAGTAGGGAAAAAGCAAAGGGAAGGGAGATGCAGGAGTGGGTGGCCCTTTCCGGTTTGCAGGGACGACTCTGCAGAGTCAGAGACCACCTGACAGACCCACAGAGAAGGAAAGCTGGGGCTCACCAGTCGGCGGGTGCCCCGGGGATGCCACTGCCCGGGGCTGGGACCAGCACGGCGTTCCTTTCCTCCGTCAGTCCCACCCACTGCTCCACGAGCCGGGCTTCACGCTCCACATCGTCCTCCGTTTTCTCTGCAGAACAAAATGAGGGATGAGCACCAAGAAGAGAGAAGGTGCAATTCCGCCATTTAAAATAAATAGCTTTTCACTCTGTGATTTCCACAAGTGGTTTAAACATACACTATGGTTCCAAAAAAGGATTTGAGATTTCGAAATTCAAGCATGAATATAACCAGAAGAGCTCGGAGAGGCTGACCACTGGTTTAAGGTAGCATGAGTCACAAATAGTAGTGTTGGAACAGGAATGAAAAGACTTAGGTTATTTCACTGCTTCTATAACTTGGGAAAGTCACTCAACAGATGAGCCTGTTTCCCAACCTGTCATTAGGGGTAATACCACATCTAATTTATGTACTTGGAAGGATCAAATGAAATAATGGATGTGACCCTGCTTTATAACATTATACGCCAATTAATATAGAGAATTTAAAAAAATACTATACACCCCACTCTCTAAAACTAACTTTAATTTCCTTCATGTTCTTTATGAAAGGGATTATATTTGATATATTTTGAAATCTTCTCATCTGTAATTCAATTCTGGGGCTCCCTGTCAAAGTGAGTTTTCATTAGCAGGCTGAGCACATACATAAACTGACACCAAGGTGTTTCACTGAAGGAGGATTTTTGCTAACTTCTACATGAAAAATGGAGATTCACAGTCATGATATACCCTGAGAATACACTGGTGAGAATCAGCTGCAAAGAGTGAATCATAGTCAGGGTGAGAAACTAAGGATTTTTTTTTTTTCTTTTTTTTTAAGGAGGTATCAGGGATTGAACCTGGGACCTTGTACATGTGAGGCAGGAACTCAACCACTGAGCCACACCCACTCCTGTCCATGTGAGGCAGGTGCTCAACCACTGAGCTAAACCCACTCCTAAACTAAGGATTTTAAGAGCACATTTTGACTCCAGAATCCGAATAGCCATTGCTAGCATCTGCAAGCTGCATCTTTGGAGCTGGGTGGCAGAGAATGGAGCTGCAGGGGCCACCCTGAATTAGGAGAGGGCATGGCTATGGCCAAACCACAGATGAGTGCTCATCTGCCAAGTGTCGTGGCTTCAGACCTGTCCATTAGCTGTGGTCAGTCCTAGGTTCGGAGGGTGCAGTACCTCATATGGAGATATTGGTGTTACTGGTCTTATTTGCATTCATCAAAACAAACTTTGAGGTTAACATTTAATGTCAGAACTAACTCAGAGTTTTATGAAAATTATTTTATTTTCTCATTACGAGCCCTAAACCAACATGTACGATATGATTCTCTGTCTCTAATTGTTACTAGCTCAAAAACTAAGATAGCATTAGCCAACTAAGAGAAGAAAACCTACCTACCACCACTGAGTAGAAGTGAGAAAGCTACTCCCAGGAAAGTTTAATCTCACGTACCTTTTTTATTGTTGACTTTTTTAATCTGTTCGTCTAAGTATTCTCGTCGTTTAATGAGTGCATCAGACCATCTCTCCCTTATACAGTTTAAATCTTCTTCCTGACATCAGGGAAGGAAAACATTTTCCTGTAGAGTGCATAGACAACTATTTCTTTTAAAAGAGATTTAATTGATTAGGAAACTGTTCATTGGAAGGCCTTTGAACATTGCTGTGTGATTAATATGCAAGAAAGCAAAGATCTCACAGTAACACTGCATGCTGACTAAGGGTCCCGTAATCAGAACTCAGAGCCCTCGGATCTGCAAAAGGATAATTATACTTAAAAGCAAGACAAGCTCAAACTACACCAGCTGTGGGATGATTTTTATGCTGTTTGTGTGCACGTGTGTGTGTGAGTTTAAATATTACTGTTCATTAGAAGGATTTGTGGCTCTAAGCCAAAGGACACCATGAACAAAGCCCACCATCTAACAGAGAATGGAATGGAAAAGGACAGGCATTTCCACAGCTCAGAGGCCTGGTAACATGTATTTTCTGAAATGTAAGGAACAGGTCAGCAGAGAACCTTTCAACCTTGCTGCAGAGATGTTACTTCCAACAACTCCCTTGAGGCTCGCCAACAAGCTCCCATGCAAAACCCAACATGCAGCCAGCCATGCTCCAAGGACCCACAGAAGTGTCTGCCGGACCTCACTGCGGACAACGCGGCAGGAAGCACACACACAGCCGGCAGGGAGTTAGTAAGTGGCACTACTGAGATCCAAGGGGGTACTGAAAGTTGCCCCTACAGTTTGTTTCCATTCTTAGCAAAATTATGAGGAGGACAAGAAAACCCACCAAGCCTACTCAAAAAGCTCTGACTGCTTAATCCCAGTCTAACCTTTAAGACATTACGGCAAAGGTAGACACCTGCTATTTGAGGACCTCAGGAACTTTACATACAATAGCCCCGTATCTTATATATAGGAAGGCACCCAGGGAAAACATCCTTTTAAGACTTGTGTGGAGAATCAGTACAATGACTGGAATCCAAACTCAGAAAACTCTATCTTGGTTTGCTGCTTTGACCGTCCATGACTATTACCCTCGTTCCATAATGTCAGGTCAATCAGTCCTGAGCAGGTAAAATGCCACATTTGCACTTATCTTCTAGATTCCCCAAAAGAAAAGATCATGTATAACTAACCTTGACCCTAAAGAGAAAAGAAAACTGGCCCCAAAACAACAAAATTATGTGCATAAAATGTCTTCAATTTTCCTATTCAGCAAAAATCTTTTTAAGTATTAGAAAAATACTAGTCTCCTGGATGTACCAAGCAAAGTGCAGTTTAGCATAGGAAAGACAAGAATCTAGCTTAAGACTGTGGATGGATAATTGTGCGATTTTTGAGATCATCAATTTGAATTGTGCTCTTGCTTGGCAAGGCTTTACAAGCTAGTGATTTAAGAGGGCATAGCAGAAACGCAGCATTTGGCTTATACATCTTGGATTGGCATGGAAATCTATAGAAATAGTACTGCACCCCTGATTACATTGAAAGCAAATCAAAAGCCAGTGGCAAACTGCCCATTCTCGCCCCTGTTCTTCCTCCTCCCTGCCCTCAGCTTCGCGAATGCTGGCAGTTAGCGGTAGCTGTGCCCCATGCCATAGAATCGACAGCAGCAGCAATACCTGATAACTATCCATATCATCACCATCCTCATCATCTCTCTGGTAGGAGAAAAATAAACACAAAGGACATGCATTTTGTTTCTCAAACGGCACACAAGGAAAATACTTCTTTAGCTCAACCATACACGTTACAATGGACAGCACACACGACATAGCATAATAAAATCAGCAAAATAAAACAAAAGGTTTAGTGGATTTAATTTACTTGTCTATGCTTATATAGAGGATTTAAGGTTTTCAACAAGAAAGCAGTCATTTAAAAACAAGACTTCTCTGTCTTAGAAGGGGATAGGAACCAACATTATTACACAAATAGAGAAGATATCTTTTTATGGGTGGACTGTTTGATTGGGATTTAGGATGGGCTGAGAAAAACAGAATGGCAAAACTGGAAAGGACGTTAGAGATTCTTTTGCCCAACCTCTTAGTGTTAAGAGATGAGGGAACTGAAGTCTGAAAAATGACATACTTTAACTCAAGGATTACAGAGATGCTGGCAGGGTCGGGACTAGGAATTGGAACTTTAGTCTCTTCACTGCACCGCCCTGCTCTCATTCAAGAGACTGTCAGGTGAAAACCCACTAGGGAACCTGGAGTTAGATACATGCCAGGTTCTGTGCTCCGCCAAAGCAGTAAAGGCACAGCCAACTACTTGGAATATACGAATCTGTCGATATTCACTGTTGACCGTAACAAGTATGCTGACAATATTACGACTGGCCCAAACTCATGGCAACATTTTACAATAATTACCTAAAATAACAATTCTGGCAAAAACATTTGGCAAAACTGAAAATCCCTACGCTGAAAACAGAAGTTTTAGTTGAGATCATTTTCCTTAGAAACAAGAATCTAGAAACCCCCATTTGGAGAGAATAACCATCATATGAGGAGAGGGTCTACTCAAAATGAATGAGGATAGGGCAGTAAGATAGGTGTGTAGCTCAGTGGTTTGAGCACCTGCTTCCCATGTACGAGGTCCCAGGTCAATCCCCGGCACCTCCTGAAAAAATATGGATACACGCCATTTTTCTAAGGTTATTGGAGGGGCAGTAGTCAAACAGGCAGTGAAGTGGTCTAATTATAGAAAGGACACTGAACTGCTTTTTTGAAAAATGCTATAAAAAGATGGCTAAAATTTTTATATCTGAGCAGACATCAAAAAACACTTTTGTTTTTATTTTGTGTTAGTTTGGTAACCATCATTATCGTTTAAATAACTCTAACTTATTAAATATAAGTCTAATACTGAAGCAATTTTCCTTGAACCTCCATGTTGATGATAGAAGTACAAATAGCTCTAATTTAACATTAATTTTTAGACCAAGGAGCTGCTTCTATTTACTGAAAACTGGCATGGGCTTTCATGATGTGAAACTCTTGTGAAGTCAGTATATTCTGGATTGTATCAGAATAATTCTAAAGTTCTATGTCAACAAAGGAAGTTACTGGACATGACCTTGAGCATGGCAGCAGAGGAAAAAAATCTACAATTTAAAATTGTATGGCTGATAGATACCTCTTAAAAGAGCTTGTAGCACTGAGGAAAGGCTGATAATTTAGACCTCAAATTTTGATACAAATCAGATTTAACACAAGAGGTTGGGCTGTTTAAAAAATGCAAACCATCCCAAATGGGAATGGAGTCAGTAGATAAGTCCTATTCTGTAGGTCACAGTTTAGGACACACACACTCGATGTTTTTTGTTTATTTGTTTGTTTTAGGTCAGTGAAAAGAATTTATTTGGGAAATGGGGGAAAGAACAGAGCTTGCTGAGAAATGGGAGAGAAAGACAGAAATACACACCAAGACTTGGTGCGGGCCCCTCTAGGCAGAGAGAGCTCAGGGTTTTTTATCTAAGTTCAGAGATACATTTAGCCACACTTTATTGCAGAAAAGACCTCAGAGAATTATGTCCATCATTTTAGAGAAGAGAAAAAGGAACGTGATGTTTAAATTACTCAGTCAAGCACACTTAGCTACGCTGACCTAGATTTAGGAACTTAAGTGTCTTTAGTCCTAGTCCAGTGCTCTTTAGTCAATGAACAAATGAATGACTAAACTGGGATGAGAATGTCTACAATCTAATTTTCTGCTCCAATGGCTGCATATACACAAGGAAAAGGCTGGGTGGAGAAGGCTTTCCCAAAACAGAACAGATCTGTCCTGGCATCTTCATTCATAATCTTCCCAGGCATTGGGAGCTGAAGGGAACTTTGGCCTGGGACAGGGAAAGCAGGATCTGACAAAGCTATGGCTTCCTAAAAGCCAAATGGTCTCCATACTCAGCTAAAAAATAAAAAATAAAAAAAAATCCTTGCCCAAAATCTTTGAATGCCATGAAGCCAAAAAGAAACTGAGAAGATGAATCATTCTTCCAGGAGTTACATAGTTTTAGTTTTTATATTTGGGTCTTAGATCCGTTTTGAGTTAATTTTTGTATCTAGTGTGAGGTAGGGCCTACTTTCATTCTTTCGAATGTAGATATCTGTTTTCCAAGCACCCTTTGTTGAAGAAAAAAGATGGATCATTCTTAAGATTGGCTAGGTTTATGCTCAGATTCTACAGAAACCACAGAAGAAATGTTTCTCGCCGACATGACTCTCCAAAGCAGGGAAAGTGGCCCTATAGCCCATGGCAGTGAGGTATTGGGCTTTAAGCCTGAATCTTCCCAGGCCCTAATTCATACCTGGTACTAAACTGGGGGCGTAGTGAAGGAAAGGCCCTTTTTTAAGCAACTGGGGGTCAAGTCCTAATCGTAACGTTTATTTTCATATAGTACTGAAGAGGTAATATGAAGATCAATTCTTAGAGGTTTCCATTTTTTTTTTTTTTTTAAATAAATGAGAACCTAAGATTTAATACATTTAATTAATGGAGATTTAGTGAACAAAAATGATCATGAGGGTAAACTTCCTATTAAAAAAAATAAGCAAAGGTTTCAAAGAGCTGGTTAATTATGCCAGTATATGGGCAATTTTACAGATATTAATAAAAGGGGATCAGGGCCAGGCAGCAATGCCAAAACTTCAACATAATTTGGGTCAGATATAAAATAAAACCTACCCAAAGTGAATGAGTACTAGAGCATTAATATGTGCATGCTTACAAATAAAATCATTATTATTCAACTCTAAGTAAATACAATGCTTGTCTTACCTGGTAACTGTCCAGCCCTCTCTGGAGCTTGGTGGACCTGGCCGTTACGCAGCCGATGGACACTGACAAGATGGCTTCAACCATGAGGGGCAGCGTCCCTGAATGCTGCACAGGCTTCACAGTTACTTGCACTCTACGAGAATGACCCTACAGAGGTGGGGTAGGGGAGAGGAGAGGATGGCGCCAGTGGGAAGAAAGGGGGAGGGGAGTAACAGAAGGGGAAAGAATTAAGGAACAGGCACATCATTAGAAAGCGCCCAGAAGCTGAGTGTAAGAGTGAGAGAGAAAGAAACATGAAAACAAACAAAAACCACACTTTGTACCTGTCTTAGCTGAAAGATGCCTCCTGTGTTGACATCTTTTGCCTGATGAAGCTCCACTGCAGCATATTCCCCCAACTCATTCAGTTCTAATATGGAGATCCACATTTCTATTCTGCGAGTTACTTCATTCCACCTGCAAAAGCACATTCCAATAGGCAATGACAGCAACACCCAGGGACAGCATTAGGGACATCATTAGTGAGAAGCACTTACATGTGCCAGGCCTTGTGCTATGCACACCACAAAGGTTATGCTCTTATTTAATACTCAAAACCACTTTATGGGGTAGGTTCTTTTCATTTGTTTTATTGAGGTATAACTCACACTCAGTGAAACGCCAGATCCCAGGTACAGAGCTGGATGATTTTGATGGATGAATCCACACCACCATTACCTTAGAAAGTTTCCTCACGCCCCTTCCATTTCAATGCCCACTTCCCCAGCAGCAGCCATTTAATCTCATGGATTAGTTTTGCCCATTCCAGAAATCGGCATAATGGAACCATGCAATATGTACCCCCAGTGTCTGGCATCTTTCACTCAGCATAATGTTTCTGAGATACATCCAAATGTGTATCAGAGTTCTTTTTTTTTTGTTGCTGAGTAGAATCCTGTGTTTGACTAGCACATGACAATTGGTTCAGCCATTTTTCTTTTGAAGAACTTTTTGGTTGTTTGCACTTTTGGGATATTGTGATAAAACTGCCATGAAAAATCAATCATGTACAGGTCTGTTTGTAGACTTAAGTTTTCATTTCTCTTGGGTAAATACCTAGGAGTGGGACTGCTGAGTCATGGAGAAGCCGAATGAGTAACTTTTAAGAAGCTGCCAGTTTTCCCCCAGATTGTGGCTTGCCTCTTCTTTTTCATTATTAGTCTTTTCTTGAGCACAAGCTTTTAATTTTGATTAAGTCCAACTAGTAAATTTTTGTCCTATTGTTACTGCTTTCTGTGGCCTTTCAGAGAAGCTGTGACTATCTTCAAGTTGCTAAGATATCTTATTTTCTTCTAGAAGCTTTATAGTTTTATCTTTCATACTTAAGGTTACGATCATCTCAAATTAATTTTTGTATGTGCTGTGAGGTACAGATCAAGGCTGACTCTTTTCCATACAGATGTATAACTGTTTCTGACCCACTTGTTGAAAAGACTTTCCTTTCCCCATTGAAGTTCTGTGGTGCCTGGCAGTTTCTTTCATTATCTCATTCTACAAAGAGAGGTTAAACCACTTGCCTGAAGTCAACAACAGTAGGCCCAGGGCTCAAAGCTTGTACACTAATCCACAGTTCAAGTACCAGACCTGGCCCTGGGTCTTAAGTTTACAGCCAAGTACCCACCTGTCATGCAGCGTTCTTGTTTTAGCATGAAGAGAATCGACTTCCCAGTTGGAGCTACCATTCCCTGCACACCGGTGGCCCCACACTTCAATGGCCAGTGCTCCATCTGAAATGAACTCCAGAAATTCTTCTGTTACATTCACCACGTAGTCCTGGGATAAGAGGGAAAAGGAAACAACAATAATAATTATGCATCAAGAAGTCTGTGAAGTTTCCTCTTTATCTTTCAACAGTTTACAGATTTGGAGTAAATTAATCTGACCTTAACCTTAAGACCGTCTCTTCTGTTTTTTAGAAAAATATAAAAAAGTAAAGAATATTAGATCTTGAAGGGAAATTATCAGGTAATTTAATTAAACCCCTTTCTGTTATAAATGAAAGTGAAGAAAGTGACCTGTCCAAAGTCCTACTGCTTATTAGTTGCAGAGCTGAACCTAGGACCACATTCCTTTTCTCCTGGCTCTGTCTTAGTTCCAGAAGAACAGTCTGACTTTTAGCTGGCATAGATTCATTCAGCACATCAAGAAAGAAACTTCTGATTGTTCTGTGCTGTGGCTTAGGAGCTTAACAAAAGAATTAAATTTTAAGTGATTATCTCTTTATGAGTCTGTACTCTTAAACTCTACCAATCTAATCCCTGAGCCTAAAGTGCAAACAGATGATTGTGAGAAAATGAAAACTGAATTCACCGAGAAGCATGGCAAATTATCCAGAAAAATGTGCAGGCAAGGGGCCAAGCCAATTTTCTTTCCATTAGCCTCTCAGTGGGATCTTAGGTGGAGATTATCTCTGTGACTCTAATTTCTGGAAACAGCCGGGCTATAATGACTTAATCTAAACTAAGTATTATCTTACTTATTTTATTTGGAATCAGAGCCAGAATTTTAGAAGGAAAGGAAACTTAATAATGAATACAAGCTATACATTTTAGGGATGACGGAAGATACCCAGTGAGCCAGTAAGGATGTGTAGTTCCCAAGGTCACAACGTCAATCCAGGAGCTCTGGGACTGATATTTATAAAAAGTGTTGCAACTAGGGTGTGTTTGAAATCCAGATTTTACCCTTCTAAATAAACAGCTTTGAAGATCCCAAAGAAAGATGGGGAATATTTAAAAGGGTATTCAAGAACAATAAAAATGATTAATAAAAGATTTTTAGAGGTAGACTGGGTGAATACAGGTAAAGAAAGGTGGACTATTTGTTACCAGAAAAAGACTGGACATTCTTTACTTAAGAGAAATTTTATGGGTAGGGTTATGGAACTGTCTTCCAAGTGCAGAACCAGAGAGAACAGGCATAATGTATAAAAGAAAGGGTCTTGCGAACCTATGAAGAACTCTAAGGAAAACCAAAATTATGAAGAAGTTAGACTGTCTTCTGTTGGGAGCCCTTCATGAAAGAAAGCAAGGAATGTTAGGTGACATCCCAAAGTAGAGTCCCTAGGTTCACTTTCCCATTATATATATAGTCTTAAAATGCATGTGGTACATTCGAATACTATGCTATATTCAAAAGAATGAGAAATATCTATATCAACTTATATGGTAAGATGCCCACCTATACTAAAATGAGATGCAACTCTACAGAACGTACATGATCCCATTTTTGCAAAACAATATTTTAAGAACGTATATGTTGTGCTTGACTCAAAGAGTGTACATCTAAGCCCATTTTTCTGTTTGTACATATACTCAGAAAAGTTGTAGAGCAGAGAAAATAGTTTATGAAAATAGGTAGCAAACTGTCATTGGCTGATACACCTCTGGGGAACAAGATTTTGGGTAGAAGTTTCAGATTTTATTTTAAATACTTCCAAATTACTTGAATTTGTAATGAAGTACATCTTGAGGTTAAAAAAAAAACCCAATAAATACATTAATTAAAAAAAATTCTTATGGGAAAGCCTTTCAGTTACGAGTAAAATTTTGAGCTGTGCCTCATTTAGTTGCCTCCCACCCGGCTTGTTCTGTGACATCCATACCTTACAGTGAGAGAACGTGACCGTGTACTGAGCGTCCTTGGACTGTGGGGAAGGCACCTCCGGGTGCACCACTGGAGCAGCCACCATAGACTCACACTGGTCCCAGAACGTGTATTGACAGAAGACAAAATTTGAAAGGTTTAAGGGCAGCCCAGTTGCCTCTTTAATTTTTACCTGAAGAGATAAAAATGAAAATATAACTCTGGTAAAGAAAACATTAAGTTATATGTATAGAGAGAGAGGTCAACTCCTTTCACATCTAAAAATATTGGGCACTATTTCATTAAGGGTTCTACTGGTAATGAGATCTGTAGCATAAACCTGTAACTACAGTATATAGACTTGGCAAAAAATGCACACATTTCTCTAAAATTTTCTTACTGACTTTACTAGAAATAGAATATAATTAAACTAACCAACATACACTCCTTGCATGCTAAATATGCATATATATTTTTAATTTTATGCAACTGTCATCAGAAAGTACTTCATACTTCTGGAAAAGTACCCTCCACCATTGTATCGTCAGAAAACTTCACTCTTATTATGCTGGATGGGAAATTCTCATAGTAAGATTTTTGTAAAATTGTTTTGAGTGTAAAAGGTCATTTGCACGAGCCTCCCCATGGCTGTCCGCTCACCCGGCACGTCAGCTTTTTGACTCGGTGAATGATCTCCCCGCTGCTGTCTATGACTTCCAGGCTCCCACTCTCACTGGAGTTCTCTGAGGAGTCGTCCTCCACGCGCTCAGGAACAGCTCCGGTAACGCGCATCACTTCCACGTGGAGACGCCCTGCAACCTAAGTCAAGGAAACAGAGCTCCTAGTTAAAAGGCATCCCATGACCAACCTGAGCCAGAGGCACTGAGCCCCTGCGTGGCCACTTCCAGCGACATGAAGCTCACGTCCCACTGTTTGCCCCTGCAATCATCTTGCCCCAGTTTAAGCCCAATGAACCGGCCTCCCTACAACCTGCCTTCTGGAACATCCCCAATTCTATCCTTCTTCTACATCATAGCTTAGAGAAAGCTTAAAGGCAACTATCATATTCTACCTGGAGTCATCTATTTTCCACGTTTGTATGCTCATTTTTATATTCATTCGATTAAATACTTCTTGAATACCTTGCCCCAAGGAAATACCAAGATAAAGACACAGTCTCTGCTGTCAGGGAACTCACATCAACAGGCAGCAGACAGAGAAGTGAAAACACAATGATGATGGTGTGGACTGGTTGCAATAACAGAGATATGTGCAATTCGTTATGGGATAAATCTATCCACTCAACAAATATTTACCGAGCACCAACTTCGTGCCAGTAACTATGTTAGGTGCTGCACTTACAATGGCCACTGGCCTCACGGAGCTTCTACTCTCTTGGGAGTAGAAAATGGGTGTTAGTTATGGATTAAACTGTGTCCACCAAAAAGACATGTTCAAGTCCCAACCACAAGTCCTGTGAATGTGACCTTATTTGGAAATGGGATCACTGTAGGTGGAAGTAGTTAAGTTAAAATGAGGTCATACTGGAAGAGGGTGGGCTCTTAATCTAGTATGACTGGTGTCCTTGGAAGAAAGTGAGAGAAGACAGGCACAGAGAGGACAGTCATGTGATGAAGGAGGGAGAGCCTGCAGCACTGCAGACGCAAGCCAAGGATGGCCAAGGATGAGGGCAACCCGCCAGAAGCCGGAAGAGGCAAGGATGGACTCGCCCCTGCAGGTTTCAGAGGGAGCATGGCCCTGCCAGCACCTGGTTTCGGACGTCCGGCCTCCAGACCTGTGAGAGAATACGTCTGTGTTGTTTTAAGCCACTCAGTTTGTGGTACTTTATTCGGCAGCCCTCAGGAAACCAAGATGGCATGTAACTCAGGCTGGGGCTGGGCGCGGGATGAAGGGCTCCATGAGGCAGGGACACCAAGCCTATGTCAGGAGGCACAGCGCACGCAAAGCCATGAACGTCTGAGAAAATAGTTCTTTTCAAACTGTTTTTCATAAAATGGCTTCAAACATTCTCACTGTCCTGATGGTGCTCTGGATAAGTGTTAGTTGAGCAGGGTCAGAGCTGAGGGAAGTACAGGGGTTACCCTGACTATCCTGAGGTTTGCATTCCTGAGCATTTTAACTGGCTGGGTTACTTTTCCTACTGCAAGTTAAGGATGTAGGTGACGGCAGGTGGTAAAGACGACGCAGGGTTCTGGCAGTGCTGCCGTCGCCTGGGAGTAAATAATGGAGATGACTGTTTAAAGGTAGCTCAGATCCAGCTTCCACACAGCAAATGGCACTGGCACCAAGGGCCTGGGAGAAATCCATTGAAGACATTTGATAGTTAGACAAATACGGGAGAAGGAGTAAGAGAAATAAAATGCAAAAAGGAAGTGAGAGGGGTCAGCTTAAAGAGAGGGGTTCTTAAGCATTTGGGGATGCTTTTAAAATAACTGAATAAAATTTTACATAACTTCAGGGGGATTCAAACAATGCCAAAGCCCATCACGGACCTTAGCTTAAGAACTGCTGAGCTAAAACTCAGCCATTGGATCCCTTTGCCACATGAGGTGTGCCCATTTCTAACACAGGAAAAGCAACTCTAGGCACTGGTGTCCTATAGCAGAATGCGCATAGTAGGGTGACCTGCTTAGAATGTGGACTGTGTACTTACATCACCATGTTTGGGAACCCACTGCTTTGGGCAGAATGGCAGCCAACCTTCAGTCTGCTCTAAAAAGCACAAGAAAATTTTGTACGCTACTGAAGGATGAGCTAGGAAGTAAGGACGTTACTAAAATTAAATTAAAACATCAACTGATGAAATGGATTTGTTTTTTAAAAAAGGTTTGAACTTGAATATTTCCTGAAATGTCTCAGGCCCACATAAGGCCAATATGTCTAAATAACTGAAATATGAGAGTTTAAAGGGGGTAATAATGGGATATTACTATTATCACCCAATGAGTACTTTGGATTTCAAAATAATCCTCCCAAGCTGTATCATGGAAAGACCATTTGGGGGCCAGACTGAGGAAGGAACTAAGGTAAGGTAAGTTCACACACATTACAAAGGTAAGAGATTAAAAAAGAAATTAATATGGGGCACGCAGCTGAACATGGTTCCCAAAGAATTTCTAATTCCACTGAAAAAACTTGTGAGCCACAAATATAAAACTTGTTGTAATAATCTTTTTTAAAAAAGCAGTTTTATTCACACACCATACAATCCATTCAAAGTGTACAACCAATGGCTCTCAGCATAATCTGTGTTGTGCTTTCACCACCACAATAAAAAATATAAAACTTGTACTAATGTTTAAAAACTATGACTTAATTCTGATGGTTCTATGTTTATTAGCAGAGAAAAAAGAATGTGAATTCTGATTATTTGTGTTACTTTCTTGATGTACCGCAAGAAAATAACTTAAATTGGATGGAAACACACACACACACACACACACACACACACACACACACACACACACCCTCGAGTTGCCGCCGTTTTCTGGGAGGCCGGCCCGTCCTTACCTCCCCCTGCTGGCTGATGATGGGGACCGCGTACTGAAGTTTCACATCACAGAAGAGGCACTCCAAGAACACGTTAGCCACGCCAATTAGGTTGTGATTCTCTTGGGCTTCATAGAAAGGGTCACCTCGTTTCCCATAGAGTCTCTTGGCCTAAGAGGTAGGAGGGGCAGGTGGGCAAGTAGGAAACAAACATCACCTTAAAACTAGCTTTAAAAAAAAATGTTTTAAGGAAAGCATTTATCCAAATGAACAAGAAGCAAAATTAGAACAAAATAAAACAAAATGAGCACAGTGGAGGAGCTTGTTGGCTGGCAAATCAAGTGAGGTCGCTGAGGAGGTGCCTTCTCCGTTACTGCCTCACCTTCCCAGTCACACCCCACCTGCACCCTTTCTCATTTCATTCCCTGTGCTTTGCCTTCTTTCTTTCTCCACGTCTTCTTTTTCCTTACTAATGTCCAAAAAAATAAGTCATGCACCCTAAAATTACTTGTTAGTAATTTAGGGATGCATGAACATACGCTGACGAATACAAAATCCAGGCTAACTCCATCTGAGCTGAGTTTTCCCAGCACTGACAAAACAGTGCAAATTTACTTTATCCTCCCTCATTTTGCTTGGAATGTAGTGAAAACGCAGCCAAATAAGAATATACTATATGTTCTCTTCATTTATCTACCATCTGCGTGGGGATTGCACGGTACTTTACTGATTCAACTTAGCATGCCTTTTCAAGATCACTTTTACTTTACCTTCCCAATATAAATGACTACAATCACTACAGATATTCTTTGGCACCCTCTGTGTGTGTGTACATGTGTTTTCTGTTGGTTAAGTCACTTGTATTCTCTACTTTGAATGTAACCAAATCTTTACATTTTGTCTCTTACCTCAGGAACTTTCTCCTTCCACTCTTGATAAAGGTCTCTCATATCAATTAATTTAGTCTCCAGCTTCTCAATGGTCCAGGCTTGGGTACTCTTTCCTTTCCTCCTCACCTGAATAGCTGGCTCGCTCACTATCGCTCCTCTCTGCACAATAATGAGAAGAAAAATCCTTGTTATAATTCTTTTTTGGAGCGTTAAAGCAATATGTAGCATAGTAAAATAATAACTTTGAAAAATACATAAATCTATGCTAAAGGAGATAATATTCTACCTAGGGAATATTCTGGTTTCCTTTCCATCTTCTATGCACACGCAGGGGCACACGTTTTATTTTTTATCACAATCAGGGCCAAACATGAATGTAATTTCATATCCCAATCTTCCCTCCACAGTTTTTATAATGTGATCATGTTCTTATGTCATTAAATATTCTTCATTAACATGGTTTTTAATGGCTACACACCATTCTGTTATATGGATTTACAACACAGTTGACTCTTACCCCATTGTTCTACATGATGGTTGTTTCAACTGTTTGCTCTTAAAAAGGCCACTATGGTAAGCCTTCCTGTACATCAAGTATGTAAATTCCTTTTTTTTAAAGGCAGTACCGGGATTGAACTTGGGACCTCGTATGGGGGAAGCTGAACCCACGGAGCCTTAAGAGGAAAGAGGAAGGCTGAACCGTCGCAGATGGCACCCACCATCTTGCATCAACATGTGGCAACAGAGTTTGGTGAGGAAGCAACCTTGAGTTTGACTCTTTAGGGCCTGGTGACTGTAAGATTTCACCCCAAATAAATGCCCTTTATAAAAGCCAACAGATTTCTGGTACTTTGCATTAGCACTGCTTTGGCTGACTAGTACATACATCTTGCTCTGGTTTCCTTTAAGAACATATCTTACCTTTCTATTGGCACTGAGGTTTGCAGCAGGGATCTGAAGAGTTACTTGGTAATCCGTGAGTTTGCTCATTTCCTCAGCTAAGAAGTTTGCTTCCCTCACCAAGGTATTAGCTTTAACTAGCTGTTCCCGCAGTTTGGCCAGGCTTTGTCGGAAGAGTTCATCCCTGTGGTGCAGCAGAGAAGGAAATGAGAAAATCTAATGGAAAAGAAAACTGCTAGAAAATGGTAGAAAACTCCTTTCAGACAATAATTCCCAATCTTTTTTCTTTCTGTTTTTTTTTTTTTTAGGAGGTACCAGGGATTGAACCTAGGACCTCGTACATGGGAAGCAGGCGCTCAACCACTGAGCTACATCCACTCCGCAGTGAGAGTTAATTTTTTCATTTGTTTGTTTTGTTTTTAGGCAGTATCGGGGATCAGATTTCTACCAGACCACTTTCTGTCTTTCCCTCCTCCTCAGCAGCGGTTTGTGGGCTATTGTTGGGTACCACTGATTGACTTAACTAAAAGTAGACTGCCTTAACTAAAAACCACGGTTTGACTTATATAGCATTTCATAAAACTGACTAGATTTTGATGTGATGATGCAAAACAAATAAAGCAAATTTTTAGGAAAAAGAAATGATGATTATGACTTTTGTGTGCTTAGGGGAAAGGTTTGGGCAGTGGGGAAAGAGTTGGAGTTAGAAGTCAAAGCTTCACAAAAGTTCTTCACTTATAAAAAGGTGTGAAGGGGGCACTCTGTGAATCATAGTTTCCTGCTAAACGCTTCTTCGAAACCCTGTCTGGGTCAAAATTGTATTACATGTTCTTCCAGCCCTATGTCTTCTGTCTCAGTAGTACTTATTCATATAATTGTTCATGTATTTGTATAGCCATTTGATCAATGTCTATCTCCCCATCTAGGCTGCAAGCTCGCTTGGGGCAGGGCCGTGTCTTGCTTGCTTGCCAGTACACCTAGTTCTTAGCCAACTGCCCAGCCCATCATAGGATCGTCCATAATTACCCACTGAATGAAAGAAAATAGCACTGCTGGATTTCACAGGTGAAGCGGGGTTCACAGGTAACCCAATCTAGCAGATTGCTCTAATGCTTATACAGCTCCTCTCTTCTACCATTTATACACCTCCTGCCCTTACTTCCTTGGAAAATGATGAGCTTGGAACACCAAACTCTCCACTCCTTTTTCATGGCCTTAGAAATGACACAGGAGATGCACTGCAAGCATGCTAGGACGACGACGTAAAATGTAGCACGCATTGATAGTGCCTTCCTTGTTTTTCTAAATTAGATATGTTTTTCAGTCATCTAGATTTGAATTCTTTCAGCCAGCGCAGTCTTTTCTCTTTTTTTTCACCATAGCTATTAAAAAGCCTTATTGATTCTTCCTTTGAAGTGCCTCCTAATCTCTTTTTCATTACTCCTGATTCACGCCCTTATATCCTTGTTCCTAGACCCCTGTTAACAACCTTCCAATATCTCATGGCACCCAGTCTCCTCCTCCACTAGATCAAGATATTCCTCATGAACCCTTTCTCAGGCCACATCTTGGCTCAAAACCTTGCAGGGGCTTTTCTTCTCCCACAGGGTAAATCCCACACACAGCCTGCCAACCTCTACTTGCAATAGTTTTGGATTTAATCCTCCCTATTCCTCCATAGATCACCTTCTAGACTAAACAAAACAGATCTCTTGCAATCCCCCAAACACTTCTTACCCTCCTCCATTGCTTCATGTTTGTTTAGGCCAATCTGCCCATCCAAAATGCCCCCTTCCGTTCCCTCCGCCTATCCAGACCTCAGCCTTCAAACTCAGTTGAAATCCTTCCTTCTCCATGAAGTCTCTGCAGAAATCTCGTCTTCCCTGGGACCTCAGCCTCCTCTAAGCACCACAGCACTGCGGCTGGCAATCATTCACTTAAGTAAACTCAGGCAATCAATATTCACTAAGCACCTACTATGTGATGACTTTGTTCTAGGCACTGGGGCTATTTCAGTGAATGAAACTAATTCCTGTGTCCCCTGGAACTTATTTTCCAGTGGAGGACAACAAAAAAGCACTATATAATCGTAATACTTCCTATGGTTGTACTAAAGAGTTACTTAATTAACTATCACAATTTAATTTTTCACATATTTATGTGCAGTTCTACATTCTAAGTGTACAGACAGAATGAACCATATCTCTAGCTTTCTTTGAAATTCTCAAAAGCTCTTAAATACAATTGATTCTCAACTTCTCAACATTTACTTAGGTACAAGTCCTTCAATATTTCACAACCCAACAATTTACTGAGATAAAAGTCTGGCTTTTTAAATAATTCACCATTAGTGACATCTAAAATTTTACAGAAAAAAGCCTGATGAATCAATATTGTAACCATTCTCATCACTTTGAATGACATTCTTAAAATAGCTCTCTTTCTACTCTGATCCTTTTTAAAAACTTGAGCCCCCAAAAGAATCAATCTGGAAATAAAGGAAGTGAAAAAAAAATGTTTTAACATTTAATTGAAAAGCACTATAATTTAAAGCAATTGATCTTCTGTCTTGGATACTTTGTTTTTGTCTTTTACGTTAATAACTGGAAAGGATACCAGTGAGTACTACTCCACCTTCAAGAATACCTTCAATGAGCTGTGGCTTAGAGGAAAGCCACCAGCTACTAGTAAATGTGGAAAAGGCAGCTCTTCAGAGAGTTCACCATATGATAACTTGTCTGTTTTTCTCAGGCACAATAAAATAAAAGAACAATATATTTTAAGTATAGTAAGTCTTCAGAGTTCAGTATCCAGATAGATGAGCAGGTGCCTCCTGGGGGAAATGGAACTGGCTTTTTTTCTCTCAATTTATAACAGAAAACAGACAACAAGCCCTTTTTTGTTTGTTTTTAGGAGGCACTGGGAACCAAACCTGGGACCTCCCATGCGCGAAACAAGTGCTCAACCGCTCGAGCCACATCTGCTCCCAGACAACAAGTTTTTTAATGGGAGTTAGAGCTCCCTGTTCTCGGCACCATTTCTCCTCTGGTCTAGTGAAAGACACGCGTGTGGCATAGATGAGTCAGGCTCTGACATCAGCTTGTCATGCCTTGATCCCACTACCCCAACTTACCTGCTAAATGACCATGGGCAACTTATTTAATCTCACAGCCTCAGTTTCCTCATGTGTAAAATGGGGGTGAAAATGGTAAAATATGTAGTAGTTGTGAAGGTCAGACGAATCTATGTAAAATGCTCCAGGTCTGGCACATGTTAAATGCTCTAGAAATGTCAGCGACTACTTTTATTATTATTGTCAGATATTATTATAGACAGCACAGGAGTTATTAGTGGGTCTGTAGACAGACCTGGGTTCAAACCTGTCTTTCCATTAACTAGATGGGTGATCAAGGCAGGTTTCTTAAACTGACTTATCTATAAAATAGGAAAAATAGGTGCTATGGCATAATAAAATTAGCACCAAGCCTAGAATGTGGTAAGAACGCAATAAAAGTAAAGCAATAATTTATTATCCAGTTAATAGTATTACTATTCTCCCACTACTACCTCCTTTGAGAGTTCTGATGTAAATTCTTCAAGCCTAAATTAGAAAATTCACATTTACTAGATTTCTCAACACTGAAGTTGTATTTAAACAGAATCAGGATGGTTTGTGGGGAAAATAAGCAGAATTACAGGTAAGAGAAATAAAAAATAAAGAAAAATGATGCCTCTGTGCTGAAGAATTATTCAAACTTCCTCTATTTCAACACCTAGCAGTCTAAGTTGTCTAACTGGGTACCATTTTTCTGAGGGGTACGGGAGTGGAGAATGTTTAACGCCTAATACTGTAGTAACCACACGTAGGATGGACAATATCATTGAAAGGAAAAGCCCCATACCTGGCTAACAATCCAGATATGGGGCTGAAAATGTTCTCTCTTTGCCAGGTTTGTCCTGCTTTGAGATGCCTCACAAGCCCCTCCTCCCAAACCCACGGCCCTTGCACCTTGTCCTGGGGTCCGGGTCCCGCTCTTACCTCTCCTCTGCCCACTGGGTCACCTTCTGTTGGGCTGTCTGACCACTGTAGGCAAGGCGGTCGGGGCCGCTGCTTGGGGGCTGCCTCTCAGGGGACAGCTGCTGGCGGAGCTGCTCTAGTTCCCGCTCGTACATGAGCCGTTGCTCTTCAAGGGCGCTCCTCTTTTCTTCTAGGTATTGCTTCTCCAGGACCTGAACCACATTTTGAACTGGGTCTGGGAAGCCAAGAGACAAGGCGAGGTGTGGGTCAGTGGTGGCTAAGACAGGCCAGCCCATCAGTGCTTCTCCAGGCAAGAAGGAGGCATCACCTCCTCCAGAATTCAGTCCTCCGGGAAGCCTGAGGGGACCCGTTAGATGAAATCCCCTAGACTTTCTTCTTGCTAACGCTGCAGATAAATGCCCTATAGGCAAACATTCTCCAAGTCCCTGATTTACTTTCTTCAGTTTGATGAGCTCATCCTAGTGTTTAGACAGATCATTAAACTGCTCAAGCAGAGAGGGTGGGGGAGAAGTGAAGAGGATGTGATCAGATTCACAGAGAAGAAAATCTTCTCTGGAGACCTATGACAACTCCAAAGACAGAGCCAGGCAAGATTTAATTTTTATAGTAATCTATATCTATGCCCATTTAGCTTTAGTTTTGGTATTTGACAAAGTGTTTGTTTATAGTTCTGATTTTAATCACAAATCTTATTACTCTTACATTTCTCTAATGTGGGATGAAACTTGCATATCACAACATATGTTTCAAAATATTGAGTACATAATCTGGTAAAGTCTAAGAAAGCAATTCACTTGCAAAAAGAACAAAAGCTGCTTCCACGGTCTAGTTGGTACTGATCAGACTTCACCAGCTTACACATGGGTAAAATGGTTTAGAAATACCCATGGATCCTGCTCAAAGGGGCCATTACGATGACTTGTGGGGGCACTGGTGTAGGTGGGACTAGAGCAGGAGATTAGCTCGGTAGTTACCAATGAGTTGGATTTCATGGAGAAAAATTAAGGCACTGGTCACATGTACAAAGGAGAAAGTTATCAACATCCCTACATGAGCAGACTGTAGGGAAGCAGTATGTTAGACTATCTGGATGACAGAATACAAAAATCATCAGAGTATTTCCTCGAAGTACATGGGACCTAGAGAGATGACTTCTCAGATTAGCCTGGGACATAATTTCCACCTTTTGCATTGCCTGCTACTCAGCGCTATTTGCGTTGTATTCCCACACACTGGCACCCAGTTTAATTTTCAGAAGAGGAGTGGGAAATTAAAATGATTCAAGAGGAATTTTTTTTTTTTTTTTTTTTTTTACCAGGAGGTCCCAGGGATCGAACCTGGGTCCCTCCATATGGGAGACAGACACCCAACCATTTGAGCCACATCTGTCCCTCAAGAGGAATTTTTATATCACCTGATGATGGTTATTAACTGACTGTTCTGAAATATCCTATCAATTTGTGAAATACACATATAAACTGTGCTGATTTTTTATGTGAACAAGAGAAAAAGATAGCAGTTTAGTTTTTTAAAAAGTTAAATAACACAAAACAAAAAGTAGGAAGCAATGTAAAAAAATCATGAGATAAGATTAGATAACATTAGAGGTAAGTTGTTTTAATAAAAATGACAACCCCAATGGCAACAATAATTCTACTAGTTACTGACTTCTGTTACATGCATGATCTCACACAGGCCTTGCAACAAACCTTAGCTGATATCATCCCCATTTTACAGATGAAATGAAGGCTCAGAAAGGCTAAGTAGCTTATCTATGATCACACATCTAATAAGTGAGAGAACCAGGTTTTCAACTGAGACCAGAGCTAATTGGCTGGGGTAGGACATTAGCGAGGTAATAAATTGATATAGTTTTCTTATTCTCAATGTTTTGCCCAGAATTAAGTACTCTGTTAAAGAGTAGATACCTAAAATAATTACTGTTCTTTGCTGTTATAAAATTCTACACTTCAGTGTTTTATCAAAGAGTCAGAATAGTTTTCTTCATAGAGTCCCTATAATATATCACTTGAAAAGCTGATAGAAAAACTCAGGAAAAAAACAAACCAAAACAACAACAACTCTACACAAAGGCAGATTGTGGGTGGTAATACATTTTTCTATAGAGTAACATACTATGTATTCTAAAGCATTAGAACTCCTGACATAGCCCTCTGACTTCTGAAGAAAATATGAGAAATATGGTGAAATTTTTGAGGGAGTCTGAAGAAATTTTAAACTAAAGGGCTAGAGAACAAAAGTTGTCTAAGAATTAAATATATATATATATATCCCAAAGAGCTTTACATTTCTTTCTCTGTTTAGGCTCTGGGTTTAAAAAAGAAAGGACAAAGTCCTCACCATCCATTTATATTTATAGAAAGCCTTATTTTCAAGGACTCTAATTTAGTGTTTATGAATCTTTTCCAGAGAGAGGAAACTGGGAAACACAACCTTTGGGGAATCGACCCCCAGGTTTTGTGCAATGCAGAGACCATGAGGCTGAGGTTTCTTTAAACTGCCTTAGTAGCTGCCAGGACATCGCACTGCCTCTACTCGCCACGTTTGGCAGTGGCCACAACATAACAGCAGATGTGGAAGAGGGAGCAACTCAATGTGCTCTTCCCCTGGGCCTCCCGCGGCACAGCCCTGAGGCTCTGCCCAAGAGGACTCCCTTGTCTGCCCTCACTACACATATCGCTGGTGGAACTACAGAGGCTGGATTTCTGTTTTACCTCTGATCCCAATAAAAGTCTGGAGATATCCTTCTCTTAGCTATATTTGATAACATACTCTTTTCAAATTGATGAACCAGTGTAGCAGTTTGATATTATTTATGAATTCCAAAAAGAGATATTGTTTGTAAATTGGTCTGTTCCTCTGGGTGTGA